>PISX010006627.1:0-95845 GCA_004024625.1 Mellivora capensis | reverse complement strand
GCGGTGCACTCCAAATACTAGAACTTTGGGCAAGCCTTTAAAGGAATGAGATCCCATCCCTGCTTCCACCCCGTTCCCCTGGTTCCTCTCCCAGCCCTCAAGTGTCTTCTATTCGAGGGTAAGTAGGGCCGCAGCTGCCTTCTCTAGGCACAGGACCAAACCCGCGCGCCCACGCAGAGCACAGCTCCGTCGCACACTTCGTCCTTACGCTCCAGCTCTCCCCGCCGCGGTGGCCACTTTCGTTCTCCGTTCTGCTCTCAGCATTCTGTCTGACAAGAGCCGCTTAACAACACACACTTCCAACTACGTGTGCTGGAGAGCATGTGGAGAAAGGGGAACCCTCTTGCACTGTTGGTGGGAATGCAAGTTGGTGCAGCCACTCTGGAGAACAGTGTGGAGATTCCTCCAGAAGTTAAACATAGAGCTTCCCTATGACCCTGCAATTGCGCTACTGGGTATTTACCCCAAAGATACAGATGTAGTGAAAAGAAGGGCCATCTGTACCCCAATGTTTATAGCAGCAATGGCCATGGTCGCCAAACTGTGGAAAGAACCAAGATGACCTTCAACAGACAAATGGATAAGGAAGATGTGGTCCATATACATTATGGAGTATTATGCCTCCATCAGAAGGGATGAATACCCAACTTTTGTAGCAACATGGATGGGACTGGAAGAGATTATGCGGAGTGAAATAAGTCAAGCAGAGGGAGTCAATTATCATATGGTTTCACTTATTTGCAGAGCATAACAAATAACACGGAGGACATGGGGAGATGGAGAGGAGACGGGTGTTGAGGGAAATTGGAAGGGGAGGTGAACCATGAGAGACTATAGACTCTGAAAAACAATCTGAGGGTTTTGAAGGGGCGGGGGGTGGGAGGTTGGGGGAGCCAGGTGGTGGGTATTGGGGAGGGCACGCATTGCATGGAGCACTGGGTGTGGTGCAAAAAATGAATACTGTTACGCTGAAAAGAAATTAAAAAACAAAAACAAAAACAAAAAAACCCCACACACTTCCAGCGGCGACAAAAGCTACGTCCTCCACCTTGAGCACAACGTGGCGGCCCCCTGTGAGTGCACGTTGCCAGCCCGTGCTGGCATTTGTGCTCAGAACCGCTGGTGCTGGTGCTCCCCGGTGTCAATGACTTCGTGACTGCACTCCTACTCCCCTCTTCTAAGTGTACCTGCATGATTCTTGTCCTGCTACCATTTGGCTGGAGAGAAAGAGAATTTGATCCATCTATTTGCTAATTCTAATTCTCATTTGGGCAGGATCCATTGACTTGTGCTTCATCAAACAATAGCAGGCAGTGCCCCAGGGGTGGCGGGTCCTGGGCAAGGCAGCCACTCCTGGCCAATTACACTTGGCCAAGAGAGGGTCACTTGGTAAAAAAAACACTCAAACACTGGATGAGGAACGCTGGGGACACCTCCCTCCTTGGAGGCTATGACTGGGGCAGTTTTTCTTAGCCAGGCATCATGGGTGTGATAGATTCCATGATCATTGTGTGTGGTACCTTCTCCTTTCCTAAAATTGTGATGGTGATTGGAGTGGGGATGTGCATAATTGTCAAGGGTTGTCTGCACCTTCAACACCTCCGTTCTTCCTGCATCTCACCTCCTGGCTATTTCTGTGACTGTTACCCATTTTTATTTTCCTATAAGCCAAAGGCTGCCTGGGCTCATGCCCTTTGAGGGACTCTGGGGAGAGAGAGATTGCTGAGCATGATTTTGTTTTTAATTAATTTTTTTTAAAGACTTGCTGAGCATCATTTTAATACTCGTTTTCCCTGACACAGAGCACCCAGTGGCCACCTGGTTTATGTAGTGTTGTATCCCCCTCTAAAGGCCAACTCCAGAGCCTCCAACTACAAGCCAAAATGCTTTCAAAAGAAGCAGGAGGGGGGCACCTGGCTGGCTCAGTCAGTGGACTGGTGGAGCATGTGATTGTTGATCTCAGGGCTGTAAGTTCAAGCCCCACGTTGGGTGTAGAGATTACTCAAAAATAAAATCTTTAAAAAAAAATAACACCACAAAAAGACACAGAGAAAAACATAAAACAGGAGGTTCATACCTAGGAGGCCTGTCTCAGACCAGCCACTCATTGGCTTATTGGAAGCTCTGCCATTATCCCACCATGATTTTTTCAGTGAATTGAAAGACACCAGAATGCCTCCACTTTTGATAAAATAACCATAACCACCACGGTTGGCAGTGGGAGACAATCTGGTAAGGAGGTTCCTATTTCAACTTGGAGTTTCCCTTGGCCTGGCACAGTCCCTGGTTCAGCCAGAGCATTAACCTGGGAAAGAAAGCCACTTCTCTGCCTGGACCCACTTCCGCCCAGGCCTCAAATGCTGTCCCTAAGGTCTTATTCCTCCTTGAAGGCTCCTAGAATCCTAGAGACATGACTTCTCAAACCTCAGTAGCTCATGTCTCCAAAGATGCCAGGTCTTTGTTTGAGTTTTATTTATTTAACCCACCAAATTCTGGTGACTCTTTGGACTTTACTGCCGAGTAGTGGCTCAAGACAAAACATGATCTCTAGTCTACATGGTGGCCTCCCCAAGCTGACCTGTCCCTACTCTGGAGAAGACATAGCTTAGTGGTGAAGAGTGTTGGCTCTCATAGTAGACTTACTGGGGGTCAAGTATTGGTGCTTCATGACCTTGAATAAAGTTATTTAACATCTTTGTGCCTCCATTTCGAGGATGGTGATGATGAGGGCCATAGCGGCGTGCGTCTGCCCCCTAGCGGTGTGTATATATTAAATGAGATCATGTACATAATAAGCAGTAAACATTCTGTTTTTTCTAGCTGGGTGGGGTTTCCCTGGGCAGCATCAGCTCTTTTTCCCTAGAGACCTTGTTGGGGCTTGTACCCTTTGGGGCCCTTTCAGGTGAAGGTGACAGAAACATCATAGCTGGGTGCTGTGAGGTCCTCCCTCTTCCTCCTGGCTCAGTTCCTCCCGCCTCTCTAAGGACCTCAGGCCAAACGTCACTGGTCCCAGAGAAGATGATCAAGACAATGGCCGACTTGGAACATGCAAGTCTGGACTTGGGCCATTCACTGAGCAGAAAGTGTGCTAAGCCCTGAGTGACCCACCACTCATCAGTTGGGGGTTTTCTTTTAGTGCATAGTGCTTGCTGCTTGATGTCACCGGGCACAGGACTTTCATTACAGGATGGACATGGGGGAGGAGCCCCCACCGCTGCCATCCGCCCTGGTCTGTGGCCGTCACCTGACTCTGACAAAGTGTTTCAACACAACAGACCCCAAGTCCAATCTCTGAGAAACCCAATCTGGGTTCAACCAGGCTTTTGTTCAATCTCCGATCCAAGGAGCTGACAAATCAGTTAAGAAGAGTATCTGTGAGGTGATGGCCCAGGCAGATCCAGGGCTCAGGGGTCGTTTAAAAGGGCTGATGTGCCGGGTGCCTGTCTGTTTGCAGGAGGCGTTCACACACGCAGTGCTGATCTTGGAACAAGCCCCTGCACTAGAGTTTAGAGAAGACACAACTGTCCATGTTGTGTTTTTTATTTTAGTTTTATTTTTTTAGTTTTAAAGATTTATTGATTTATTTGAGAGGCAGTGAAAGTGGGGGAGATCACAGAAGCAGAGGGAGAAGCAGACTCACTGCTAAGCAGAGAGTCCAATGTGGGGCTCAATCCCAGGACCCTGAGATCATGATCTGAGGCAAAGGCAGAGGCTTAACCCACTGAGCCACCCAGGCACCCTGTCCATGGAGCTTTAAATCTACAAAAAGGTCATCTGCAGTGACCCCTTTGTTATGCAAATAAAGAGAGGGAAGCACAGAGAGGGCCAGGTGACTGAGCCAGTTACTAGACCCAGCACTGGGACTTCTGTCCTTCTGGCACATCACGTAGTACCTGAGCCAGGGAGGCTAGTGCTCAGCTGAAAAAGACAACTACCCTGAAAACCCATGAGAACATTTGGACTGCTTTGTACCTTAGCCCACACCCCTGTCCTTCGCTGGGCGGTGGGGATCGGGGCCAAAGCTGTCCTGCTCCAGACTTCTGCTGGATTCTAGGCGAATTCCAAACTGGCACTGTGTCAGGCAAGCTTTCTTCAACCCTGAGGATGAGTCAGCCCGGGCTTCAAGAGAGCCTTTCTTGCCCTACCCTGCTTCCAGAATCCCCGAAAGTGCTGGAACTTTGGCTGGAACTTGAAAGATTTAGCCCTGGTTTGAACCCATCAGGATTGTTAAGCATGGGCTATTTTCCCAGCACTGGACTGGTATGTGCCACTCGAGCTCAGGGGCTGTCCTTGGTGCCACGAGGAGGGGACAGAGACAGGTGGCATTTGCACAGTTCCCCCAAGAGCTTCCTCCAGGGTGCATGTTCCGAGGTTGGCTAAGCCAACCCCTGTCTTGGGGCCCCGCCGGGTGGCAGGGAACTGACTGGAGGTGCCTTTTGGGCCGTGTTGCCTGTATATGAGCCCGTCTCTTCAGACACACATCTGACCCGCTGCATGAAAACAGCATCTTTGCTGACTTACTTAGTGTCCATTAAGTTCACGTTCAAATGAACAGGCAGGGATAGAAGAGGGGCGGGCTTACAACACCCAAAGGAGGTGGGAGAGACCTTTAAGATGTATGACGATCTGTGTACCAGATGTTTGTTTTACCCAAAGAAAATAAAATAATAAAGCAACACTGCAACCAAACACTGACTCTGACAGCAGGAAGGGTAAGTTGGGGTCTCCACGTCTTCCCTCCTTGGAGTCCACTGCAGGTCCACACTGGGGGGCCACTGCCGATCTGCCCAGCAGTGGGCTGTAGACAGTCACGGGCCCCAGCTCTTTGTAGGATGTGGTCAGGGCTCAGGCCATCAGTACACACACAACAGACCCTCCAAAATCTTGAAAGACTCAGATGGTCCTTGTACATGGAAGGGCTCAAGGAATTAGCGGGCTATTCAGAAGGCTGGACAGAGGGCAGACCCAAATGCAGAGGAGCATGTGGTTTCCCCTGCATGGGGGGCAGAATAAAGGGCGGGAGCATCGGAAGGAATGCCTGGGAGCTCTCTCTGCATTGCTTGGATGGGAGCTGACTGGGACCAGGCTCCCTTGCCCAGCCAGCTGGAAGGGCTGGCCGCAAGCTCACACACTCTTGTGGAGCTTCTCCTAGGCATCAGGCACTCCATCTCCAATGTGCTGAGTGAGCAATACTCAGTATCTTGGTGGGCTGGCCTGTGCCTTCTTCATCACTGGTACCCCGTGTGCCAGAGCATCATGGTGAGGACATCTGACCAGTGGTTCTCAGGGTCGAACAGCAAAGGAACCCACAGGGACACAGGGGTGGAGAGAGAAATGTCAGACTCAGAGGGCTGGAAATTCAACCTCTCTCTTTCCCAGTATTCATCAGAGCGTGGTCTTTTAAACCATGATCCGCTGTCAGGAATACATCTCATATTACAATCCAGTATGCACATAGGCATATATTTGTAGATAAATGAATATATGTACTTCTGGCAACATTTTATAAGATATAACTTTTGTTACATGCAATGGACTCTGCTCTATTTTTAATTCTGTCCTATCCTGTCCCATGTTTTCCAAAATGCCATTCATGAATTTTGCATCCCACTGATGGGTGACAAATGTCAGTATGAGAAACACCAAAGAAGGGAAGGGAGGGAAGGTAGTTGTGAGTGTGGCAGGAAGAAGGTGTGCAATTGAGTCTTATTCGAAATGCACTCGACATCCTCTACTTAGATTCTTCTATAAATCAAATCAACCTCCTCTTAATTTGCATTTATGAAGCCCCAACCTTCTGCTTTGGGCTTTGCTTAAAGCAAAGTATGGCCTGCCAGCCAAATCCAGCTCTCTGCCTGTTTTCGTAGGTCTGTGAGCTAAGAATGATTTTAAATGGGGGGGGAGAAATCAAAATAAGAATGCTTTCACGACATATGAGAAGAATATGAAATTCAAATCTCAGTGTCTCTAATTATTGGCTCACAGCCGCCCTCACTCGTTTGCCTGTCATTTATGGAAGCTTCCAGGCTGCAGCGGCGGACCTGGGCATGGCCTACAAAGACTGAAATATTTGCTCTGGGGCCCTTTACCGGGCTGGCTTAGCCACCCTGGGCTTAAAGCATGGTGTTTCTTAATCTAGCGAGAGGATGACCGCCAAAGGAATAGTTCTGCTGCTTTGGGGCCCTTAAAAGACCATCTGGCTGAGAACATCTGACTTTGCTGGGGTCCCCCTGGCTGAGCCCGCTTGCTGGCCAGCGGGAGCATCAGGCTGGCGTGGCGGGTGAACTTAAACCACATGACAGCCTGGGCAGCAACCATCTGGCGGCCGCTTAGAGACTCCTTAGAGGCACCGAGCGGCCGGGCCTAGGGCTGGGGCTGCACTGGGGCTCCGAGAGAGCAGCCTTTGAAAAATTAGCCAGTGCCGGACCCTGACTTCTCCACTTGACCATTCTCTTCCCTCTTTGCCTTGCTAGCAGCACTTTCCTCTACTCTGGCCCTATCTTACTTTGAGCTTCTCGACTTCTAGGTCACTGCTTCCTAACAAAGTATGTGGCAAAGCCAATTTTTAAAAATATTCATAGATGCCTGATTCCCCTTTTTCATTTTTTTTTTAACCCTCCTCTCCTCAAGCTCCCTGCCACCACCGGGAGCCAGGCTGTTCTGTGTTCTTGTCTCAAGAGAGTTGGGGGCGGGGGGACAGGGACTTTAACTTCAAGGACGGGGAGGCATTGAAAACTCCCAGCAAAATCTGCTTCGGGGGAAAGGAAGGGAGCGAGCAAGGCTCCCCCACCTCTGTTCTCTGGTGCGAAATAGAATGGGATGCTGTGTGCTGAGACATCGGGAGACACGGCCCCTGAGGACAGCACCTGGGCTTGTCAGCAGAAGGCCACCTTGACCTTAAGCCTTCACAGAAGCAAGCACCACTCAGGGCCACTGGCTGGCCTTCGCTCACCTGGGTGGGAATGACTTCAGCCGCTGGCTCATCCCTACAGTGCAGAACACCTTCCCAGCCTCCACTGTGGCTCTGTGTCCATCTCACCTGCCCTAGGAACTCACCGCCCGGATCGGATTTAGTCCCCGATACAGAGAGGGGGGCCTGGACATTTAGGGGGCCCTGGATATTAAGTGGGCCGGAGTCAACCTGAGAGCCTTATCCCACTGGGGAAATTCTTGGTGTGTCACGGGGACTTCACGTCCCATGGCTTCGCAGTTCCCATTGCCAGATTTGGGACTGGATGTGTGTGTGTGTGTGTGTGTGTGTGTGTGTGTGTGTGTGTGTGTGTACCTGTGCACTCACATGGGTTTGTGTGTCCACGAGAGTCTGTGGTGGGATATGAGACTTGAGGGAGGATGAGAATGAATAGATGGAGAGATAAGTAGCCCGACACATGCCAGGGAGGAATAGAAAGGGTACCTGTTCTCCATACAAGCGTCGTCTGCTGGGTCTGGGGGTGCTGGGGTCCCTGCTTTTCTGCTCTATTCTTACTGTTGGTTCTTCCCAAAGAAGACATTGAATTTCCTCTCACCACTTCTCTGGCCCCACCTGTGATAGCTTTTTCTAATTTGATAGGCAGAGAGCCTTCTCGGCCCTGCTCCCTCTAACGGACAGTAGGCAAAAGCTTGACCTGCATTTCACAGAAGTCTGCTTGAGTTCAGTTACAGTAGATCGCCTGATCTCATTTATTTTCTCCTGTATACTTGAAGTTAGGACAGCTTTAATTTGAAATGGAAATTTATGCAAATATTATGTAAATTAGGTCATTCCCAGATTAACTGGGGGAAAAAATCTGGTCGCTTTAGCAGGCACCATCTGTTCCCTCCTCATTCTTTCCATATCTGTATCCCAACCCCCCTTCCCCAATCCACTTTGAAACTTGTTTTCCTGGGGCTGAGAAAGGAGATCTTTCAAGAGAAGGAAACAAATCTCCCAGCGCTTTTCTAGGTGGGCCACTCGCTTGTCCATTCCTTCCCCGTGTGAGTGCGAGGTTTAGGGGTAACTGCAGGCTGCTGGCACATCTTTTACAAAGAGAGCCCTTCCCATCCCCCACACCCACCCCTGGGCTGTCGGTGCAGGCCCGGATGGTTCTGAGCTGCAGAAGCCTGGGGTCTTGGAGCGCCCGTGTGCCATGCCCCTCTTTCCCTCTCTCTTCCTGGCCTCTGCTTCCCTGATGATTCTTCCCATCCCCCTTCTCTTTGCCTTTGCCCGAAGCTTTCTGATGGAACCCAGAAGTCCTCTTACTCCCTTTTGGACAGTTGTGCTATCTTAGGCACTTTGGGGTCTAGGTGGATGTTGGCTGGGACCCCCCAGTGCCCAGGACTCCTGTCCCTCCCCAAAGGGCACAGCTGACTTCTGCTTTGGGGCAGTGACAGTTTCAGTTCCACCACTGTGGGGTGGGGGGAGACAGCGCCTGGTATCCTTACAGCCGGAGGAAGTTTCTACTCCACAACCCTACAGACTTCCATTCCTCATGAAGGTCGTTAATGTGAAGGAAGTTGGGGGGCGGGTCTCCTGGCTCCTTTGTTCAACATCACCCTCTCCTTGAAGGGGGTGAGGGAGAAAACTAGGCAGCAGCTCTTCAGGACCTCATCCTGTCACGAAGAAGCCAGTGGCAGAGCCATCGCTGATTCCCAGGGAAATAAATAACTTGGGGGTAAATACTTCTGTTGCTGTTAGCCACTGAGACTCTGAGGTTGTTTGTTACTGCCACCAAATGTAATGAAAGCTGACTAGTACGCTCTCAATTATTTGCATTAAAGCTGCCTTGAATTTCAAAAAATTCCTTAATGTGCTCATGTGATATTTTCTCAGTCTAGGGCCAAATAAGAATGAAAGCCTCTTCATAAAAATTTGCAGTTTTTCGATTCACAATATGACAGTACAAACTGCATTTGCATAAATGGTTTCAAAAATCAGACCTCCAGGCAGTAGGAACAGTTAATGCAAAGGCCCTGAGGCAGTAATATAAGGAGCCAGGTATGGTTGGATCAAAGCAGGCAAGTGGGAGAGTTGGTAAGAAATGAAGTCAGAACACAAGACAGGGTGGCTTTATATTATTCCTCACAGTCACGGGTCCCCATACAAGCTGAAGGGAGAGGAGGAGGCAAAGACCACTGTCCCAGCTCAACGCCTTCTGCCAGGGAATTAAAGTCCAGCAGGCACTAAGCAAATCATCAACCACAGACTCTTAGAACGAGAACTTTTGAGATCTCTTGATCTAGTTGATTGCCATGTGGGGTCCATGATACCTGTGGAGGGACTCCAGGATTCTGGGAATCCCTTGAATTGTAAAATTGTAGAATGCACTTTTCAGAGGAAATCTCCAAAGCTTCAGCCAGGAGTTCTAGGATCCAAGAAAAGGAAAAGGGAGTGGGGGGCAAAGAACTTCTAATCTAACCGGTTCTCCACCCAAGACCAGACTATACCAGACTTGGCAGGCAGCCTGGGCTGAATCTATGTTTTACTGGTCGACCTGGAGACCCAGATCTGTATGCCCGTCCTCTCCAGGGGAGGAACCCAGAGAGTGCCCTGGACCTCCAGGCGGGGGGACACTGGGGTTCCCTTCCAGAAACCCGAGCTTTTGTAAGCAGCTGCAAACTCCTGGGCAGACTCCGGACTGTCCTTAGATGGAACAGACAGCAAACCTACTGGACTGTTGCTTTTCCAAGGTGCCTGGATGCTCCTTTGATAAAGAAAACATCGTTGCACTTAGTGGGGTTACTGAATTCACAGCCACTTTCATCAGTATGTAGTTTCTTACCCACCAGATGCTCTGTTTAGGCCTCATCTATGATCAGTCTAACATATATTAGATTCCATATAAGTCCATTGTAATGGGGTGGGGGGTGTAGGTCAAATATTTTGAGCTAACTGGGAAACTATATTCAAAGTGGTCGGAACCACGGTGTGTGGCCAGGGAGAGGAGGGGCGGAGGAGTCTGATAAGCATGGGGTGGGCAGGGGATGGCCCCCCGGCCGGCGGCCGCTGTGGGCAGCAGCAGAGCGTGAAGGCAGAAGTGAGACCCGGCCCTGGGAACTGCCCAGATGGGGCCACAGACAGAGCTGCGGCTCCCTCCTCGCTCGTCTGATAGGAAAGATGCAAATTTTTAATGCAGTATCTTGTTTTTTTAAAAACCAAAACACCAAAAAAAAAAAAACAACCCCACAAAAAGCCTCTACAAACCCTGATACATCTCGACTTGTTACTGGTGTTTTAAAATACCAGTTAAATACCACGTGAACCAGTGTCCCTGCTGGAAGCCCGACTTCCCCTTCTCCCCTGAGAGTGGGGCTCAGAGAACCCCAGCCCCAACCTATGGACCTCAGGTGGTCAGACCTGCAGGTGGGTGGTTCCCCAGGGAGGCTCTGAAACCAAAGCCTGAGCAGAAGGGAAAGGCTGAGGACCGAGAGCAGGCAAGTCAGGCACGGGTCTGTGTCCCTGGAGCCTGCTTGGGTGCTGGGCAGACTTTCAAGGTTCAGGTTGTCCAGTTAGCTCTGGGGGAATCACACCCGGCCTGCACCCTGCTCAGGAGGCGTGTGTGGACCTGGCCACTGCCGGCCAGCTGGCGTCTTGTGACCCCTCTCCACGCTGACTTCCATTGCCTGCACAGACCCGACTGTGGCTCCATTGTCTGCCGTGGCCTGGACTGACCAGCCTGGCCTGGAGCCCTGCCCTGGGAGGATGCAGGCTACTGCGGCATCACAAAGCATTGCTTTGTGGCCTTGACAGGGAGGCTTGTCATTAGCTGTGAGACGGTCCCTGGCAGGTCCTGGCATGTGGTGAGCAGACAGCTCGGAGCTGGTCACAGTATTTCCAGCACCCGCCGTTGGATGCAGCATCCAAGCTGTCCACGATGTGTTGCCTCTACCTCCCCGTGGGTGCCTATGGATTCCAAGTGCACAGAGGAGTAGTCTGTGCCCAGAGCCCATCGTTGTGCAAGTAGACAGTGGCGGCACCATTAAGGTTGTGCGGGGCCCTTCCTGACATCAAGGCATGCTGAGGGCTGCCTGTCACCACCATGGGGCCTGGGCACGGGTCCCCAAGTGGCGGCAGCTTCCGGGGGGGAGGACATCCAACCAGAACAAGACGCACACAGGCAATCGCAAGCCATAAAAGATTCACACTTTCAAGCACATTAAGTTTAAGAATCTCAGTTTATCACAGGGGCTTTCAAGAATTTCAAAAGATAAGCCACAAACTGGGAGAAGAGATGTATAACACAGAAGTGACAAAGGATGAGAATCAAGAATAGATCAAGGGTCTGGGGACTCCAGGGGGGATGCAGGCAGTAGGAAAAGAGACCAGCAGTTCAATAGAAAAATAGGCAAAAATGGGCAAAAATGATACACAGGCATTTCACAGAAGAAATACAGAGGGCTAAGTACACATATGGAAATGCTAACCTCGGCAGTATCCAGGAAATACCATCCCAGACCACGACGAGCTATGTTTCTCTCAGCGCAGGTGCTCATTCTGGACCCACCCTGCCTGGGGAACTCTTCTGGGATGGTTTTCAGTGACCCTGAGCCTTTCCCCTGTAGCCTGACCTGCTGGGCTCCAAACAGCCTTTGTTAAGTTCTTGCCCCAAGCACCCTTCCATCCAGAGCCTGATGGGTCCCTGGAGCTTTCCCTTCCTCTCCCCACGGCGGGGAGGGGGGATCCCTGCCCCACCCCCGCTCTCAGGGCCGTCCTTGGCTCTTCTCTCAGGTTTCAGTCTGGCCAACGCGGCTGCAAGGAGATCTTCTGAGACCCGAAATCAGTCCACGTCACCTCACAAGCCCATGGGGAACTCAGGGTAGACTATTTATGACAAGGTAGATCTGCTGACAATGAGAACCTTCTGGACCAAGTCCAGGGGAAGGAGGGACTCCCCCAACTGGCCCCAAATCCCCCTTCCTCCCCGTGGGCAGCTGGGCTGTGCCGCTGGCTGAAGGGGATGCCTCGTGTGTGGGACGAGGAGCACGTGCAGCCTGGGGCCTGCCTGAAGGAGGCCCACCCTGACGGGCGGCCCCCTGGCTCTGCCCACACAGAATCTTGCTGACACTTTTCCTTTGGGGCTTACCTGGTTCAGAAACCTGTAAGAACCAAACAGGCCGCTGAAAGAATATCCTGAAACGACTGAGTCCACGCTCAGAATGAGAACTAGATGCCACTGAGCCTGTCGGGAATTTCTGCATAATTACGTGTCCAACAAATAAACGCCAAGTAATGGGGTTTGGCACCGATTCCAGCCTCGCCGGTGAGACCCTTTGGTCCGGTGTGACTGAGGGACGGCTCTGGTCACCTTCTGCTTTCCTTGCTGCTCTGCTCTCAGAAATCGGGACATGGCTCCTTTGCTTCTCTCAGCTCCCACCCCATGGGGGTGCCAAGCCAGCTCAGGCCACCATGGCTGCCACGGCCTCTGTAAAACGAGCAGGCAGGGAGCTTTGGGCAGACGGGGGGGGGGGGGGGTGTTGAATGCATAGAGATTTGGGGAGAATGGTGCCCCTGGAGGGTCACCAGAGCTCCACACCCTTCCCCCATAGCTTGGCCTGTGCATCTCTTCCCACCACCCATTCCTGAGTTTTATCCCTCTATACTACACTGGTGACCCAGGGGGCAGCTGAGAGAAGGTCAGCTCTAGTTTAACATCAGGAGTACAGCCCCAGTGACTGACCGCTTTGGCTTGGCCAGGATTGCAAATGCAAGCCCCTTGCAGGGCAACGCGACGTAACGCCACCTGAAGAAGATGTACTCGGACGGTGACAGAGTCAGCATCCCCTAGTGAAGAGGAAGTGAGATGACCTTCAGCCTCAAGCGAAAGAACAAAAACATCTAGAACTTGACAGCTTCATTTGATGCAAGTATTTTTACCAGCGGGATCGCAGCAGAGCAAACCGCCGGCAAATCATCCGATTTTTATTCCAACTGCAAATGTTTCTAAATACATTATTAGTTCTTCTGTCTAATAACGATGATTTTTTTTTCAAGCCAAATAACAAAGTCCCCAAACCAGAAAACAAAACCAACAGGCAGGGCATGTCCCCTGGACGGTCCTTGTCCACTGCATTCCTAAAGAGATTCTACTTCTTTCTTTCAGTCTCTCTCCCTCTCTCTCTTTTTTTTCTTTCTCTCAGCCAACACATCGAGCTTTCATTTTGCACCAGATGGTCTTGTAGACACTGAGGATACATCGGTGAACAGCCACAAGTCCCTGCCCTCATGGAAATGCTATTCCAGCAGGAGAGACCAGACATAAAGTAAAAGGTGAAGCCTAGATACATGACGTGAGGAGCAGCTCTGAGAACAGCTTGTGTTTGCACCACAACGGCTGAGAAAAGAGTTAACTTGCTGACCTTTGAGTGACAGTGAACGTGGACTGAGCAATTGCCATAGTCGCACCCTGTCCAGTGACTCAGGGGCGTTATCTCATTTAAATGGCTTAATAGCTCCTGTGGTTAGGTGCTATCATTATATTTTTTTGAAAATTTTTTTTTATTTATTTGAGAGGGAGAGAGAACACGAGCAGGGAAAGGATCAGAGAGAGAGGGAGAAGCAGACTCCCAGCTGGGCAGGGACCCCGATGCGGGGCTCGATCCCAGCACCCTGAAATCGTGACCTGAGCCAAAAGCAGATGCTTGACCCACTGAGCCACCCCCCCCCCCCCCCCCCCCCCCCCCCCGCTGGTGGGGTTATTATCCGCATCTTCCAAATAAGGAAACTGGCAAAGAGGGAGACTCAGTGGCTTCCCAAGAACACCACGCTGCAAAGAAAGGGGGTCAGGATTTTAATCTAAAACCACGGGACTCCGACGTCTCTGTTTTTGCCTCTCCACTCTGCCCTGACCCCCCCTCCAGGCTCGGCGGGCCCCTGGGCCGTAACGCACCACAGTGAGGAGGGGGTGTGGGCGATGAGAGTTGGGCGGGTGTGAAATGACCGCTCTCCGCCTTCTGCAAAGAAGAGGCCTGCCCGGGGGTCCCCTCCAGGTGCGTGGCTTGGGCCCCGGCTTCCGCCGGCCGGAGACCGGGCACCAGTCACAGGGGTCTCCATTGGCCAGCAGCTCACCAAGGAGGGCCTAAGGGAGACCCTGGCTCCGAGGGGACAGGAGATCGTGGACTGAGCGTGCTTTGTTATCACACTGGGAAAGTGACAGGCACAGCCATCCGCCTCGAAGCCACGGACACAGGGAGTGCCGCCAGCAGCAGGATGCACCAGGAGGCTTGTTTAGGGGAAGGACCGTCAGGGGTTAACACCAGGTTCGGAAACCCTGAAAGCTCTCCCGAAGCAGAAGCATTGCCCAAGACCTGTCCCTCTCCTTCCCGCACTCGCACTCCGCACACTCCGCCAGCAGGTGCGAGGCTGGGGGGTGGGAGGAGTCAGTGAGCTTCAGAGACGGCAGATGTCCATCTCGGGGATTGGGCTGCAGGAGGCCCTTCCACTGGGCCGGGGTGGGCCGTCGGGGCGGTGCCCACAACCCGCTCTGTTTCAACAGGGCCCTGCTGCACATGTCACCCCTGGGGGTCCCCAGCCTCAGCAGGAGGCCTCTTCCCACGCTAACTGGGGGTGCGGCAGACGTGTATCATCTGCTCTCCAGAGCGACAGATGTGACCCTGAAACCAGCGAGGCCCTTGTTCCGACCAGGCTCACTGGCTTCTCACCCCGTCTCTAGAGGGAAGGAAGTGGTCACGGATTTGAGCTGCTTGGAAAAGGAGAGCTCTCGTTTATGTACTGGGCGCCCTCTCCTGCTTCCCATATGTTAGTTGGTTTAACGCACCCATCATGAGCGCTGTGAAGTATGAGCCGCATCCGGGGGGAGAAAGCTGAGGCTGGGGCCGGCGGAGGCCTTCATCTCCGCTTCTCCGCGCCACCGTAGCCCGATGCGCCGGACCTCGCATCGTGGGCTCCGACGCGGCGCCTTATTAACCAGGCGGTGAATACCTTCGGGGACGCGATGGCCCCGGAATGCTGAGGGCCTGAACTGCGCAGGAGGCCTGGCCGGGCCTCGCGGGGAGGGGGCAAGCCTGAAGTCCAGCCGGACCCCTCCGGGGGGCTCGCGGGAAGAAGCTGGTGCGGCCTTCAGCTGAGCCTTCCACTCCCCACCCAGTGCTCTTTCTGGCCCTTCGAGGGGTGGGGTGGGCGTGGTTGTGGCCACTGAGGGACAGGCCCGGAGGGGACGAGGACCGGGGGCTCGGCCTCTGGCTCTTGCCCCTGCGCTGACCTGAGCTTTGCCAAGCCCACTAGCCCGGGTGAGCGGCTTTTTCCACTTCCGCAGCAGCCCGGCTTCTGGGAGCCAGGCCAGCATTCACAGCCTTTCCCCTCCTTTTCCTTTCTGTAAAAGGGAAAACTGCTGAGGGTTGCCAGAGGCAGCAGCTTGCTCGGGGTGCGTTGCCCACCTCTTGGCTGGACTGGAGGGCTGAGGCCTCTTGGAAGCCTCTTCCTCTCTGGGTCTGGCCATGTGGGGGCTTCCCCTCCTACAGCAGCTGGAATCCACTGTCTGGGGCTGCCTCCACTCATGGGGCTCTCTTTTCCCAGTCCTAACCCCCGTGTCCTTTGTTCCTTAAAGCAAGCAGGCTGATACCTCCAGTGGACTGGGGCCTCCTGGTAGACTGTCCCCAGACAGGGCCTGCTGACCATGGTGACGTGGGTTACTTGACCTGACACATTCTGAAGTATGTTTCTGAGAGACGAGTCTGAAGCACCCTCCTCTGTCTCCAGGGCTCACTGCTGCTCTTTGAAGTCAGTGTCCTGGTTCCTTTCTAGAATGATCTGGGGACTATTTGTTCACCCTTCTGGAAGGCTTCTCACAACCTTAGAGTGTCTCATGCGGACTACACAGAACGTTCAAATGTTCGTTTATAAGTCTTTAGCTTTCTTGAGTGATTTTCTCCGACTTTCCCAGGAGGCTTTTATCTATATAAGCTCTTGTTCTAGGCAAACATGAAGGGAGATGGATTCACTAACCTCAGAAATTAGGAAGCATGAAATTCTGTAGGCTCTGCTACTGCAGGGCTCCTGGGGTGTGTGGGAGGCACTAATCATAGCCCTCGGGGGCTGTCAGCAGCCCGTGGGGTCAGGCTCGAGCTGGACAGGGCCCTTCCACACCTTCCTGGCTGCTGGGCAGACCCCTTGAATCTCCCCTCATCCCGGCCCACCCCCAGAAAGCAGGTTTCCCTGCTGTAAACAGGCACTAACTCATGCCCTAGGCCCCTCGGAGGATTAAGAAGTGTGAGAGGAAGGCCAGAGAGGCCAGCTCTGGGCATTTCTACGCTTTGAACAGAATTCCTCCAAAGGGAATCCCCTTTGGCCTGCAGATTTGTGGAAGTCCCCCTCACCCACTGGTGTCACCTTAAGCTTTTGAACATCGGGCCACATGTGATTCTGGGTTGGCATTACTTTAACCTCAAGACCTATGATTATTTTCCATGTAATAAAGTTATAAAAGGACAGTGGAATTCCACAGAGCCATTTGAAAGAAAGGCATTATTTTTTAGACCCAGAAACAGTGTGAGCCAGGTTAGGAGGTCTGATCAGACACACACAGTCCCTAAGGGGCCATGTGTTGGACAAGAAAGAGGCAAACGTGTCTGAGATCAATCCTGGCTCTGGTGTGTGACTTTGGGCAGGTTAATTAGCTTCTCTGCACTTCTGTTTCCTCATCTGTCAAAGGGGAACCATAACCCCCATCTCCCTGTGTTGCTGTGAAGATTGAATAAGAAAAGGGATTTCAACTTCCCCACACAGTACCTGGCACACAGCCAGGCTGGGTCAAGGAGAATTCCCTTTCTCTTCTAAAATCTGGGATGCCTGAGAAGGAGTCTAGCATTAGAAGTCTCAGCATTTGGGGCGCCTGGGTGGCTCAGTGGGTTAAAGCCTCTGCTTTCGGCTCAGGTCATGATCCCAGGGTCCTGGGATCGAGCCCCACATCGGGCTCTCTGCTCCGCAGAGAGCCTGCTTCCTCCTCTCTCTCCCTGCCTGCCTCTCTTGCCTACTTGTAATCTCTGTCTATCAAATAAATAAATAAAATCTTAAAAAAAAAAGTCTCAGCATTTACTGGCGGAGCCGTCTGGGAAATCAGAAGTGTTTGGGAAGGGGCTTAGAAAGGAAGTGGGGTCTATGAAAATGTCATGTTGCCACCAGGAATCAGGGTTGTGAGAAGTCCTTTAGCAGAAATGAGATTACCTCTTCTGTCTGAATCCTCGTGATGGCTGCTTACATGATGAGTGTGATTACACAGAAGTGAGAGCATTTTCCAGTGATGATATGGGAAAACCATCTCCTTGACTTAGGGCCACAGGCTGTAGGTAGCTCAGTGCCACTCTCCAGGTTCATAGGGCCCATCCTGTATCCTGATTCCATCTCCTTCCCCAGCTCTAGTCCTTGTGAAGTATGTCAAAGTTTCCTAAGCACATGAAAATCATTGCTCAAGACCACTGGTATATTTCCCCCCAAACCTCTTGATCTTTGATGAAACAAATGGTTGAGGTAAAATGACATTACCCTCTGTCATGGAGAATTGAATTCCTGTCTAGTGTTTCTTGGACCTGCTGATCCCTAAGGCTACCCTAGGCAGAGACCCCCAGCAAGTTCAAGGCCTTGTCAGGAAGGGTTTCCTTTGATAACACCCACTCATACACAGGAAACACGGGCTTCCCTGAAATGGTCACATGGGAAGGGGCACAAAAAGCCTTGAACAAGGAAGTTCTTATAGCTTTATTCCAAATAACCCAAATGCCCCCCTACAGGAGAATGGAAAACAAATTGTGGTATATTTACATAATGGAATATCACACAGCTATAAAAAAGAGCAAATTTCTGAAACATGCTGACCTTGGGGTGGATTGTGACCTTGGATTTGGAAGAGGCACAGAAAACTTTCTGGGGAGATGGGACATTCTGTATTTTGGTTTGAGGGGTGGTTACATGAGTGTATGCATAGCTAATAATTCATAGAGACATGTACTCAAGAACTGGGCATTTTAGTGCATGTAAATTAAAGTTCAAAAATTTTTATAAGTCAAGGAAAATATTTTTTAAGATTTTATTTATTTATCTGACGAAGAGATAGAGAGAGCCAGAGAGCACAAGCAGGTGGAGCAGTAGAAGAAGAGGGAGAAGCGGGCTCCCCGCTGAGCAGGGAGCGCTGATGCAGGGTTTGATCCCAGGACCCTGTGATTATAACCTGAGCTGAAGGCAGACGCTTCACTGACTGAGCCACCCAGGCTCCCCATCAATGAAAGTATTGAAAAGAAAGAGAGTAATTGGAGAAGGTGTGAAAAGGTCAAGTTAAATGGGGGACTGTCTGACTTGGTGCTGGCCTCAGTCTCCAGAAAGCCCTGTAACCCGCTTCTCCTTGGGGTTTCCCCAGTGGAGTCACATTCTGACCCTGGAGCCAGCAACAAACCACTAGCCATTGCATTTACCTCAAGCAATGTTTCCAGACTTTCCCCACAGTTTTGCAGATAATATTAAGCCAAAATTTTGCACTTTGAAACTCTCTGCTGAGGTGTGCCCCATTTCCCCTGAACTCAAAAACCAATCACTTCATTACCATAATGGCCACCTGTGACCTTCACTCACCTGCACTCCACACCCAGTGAATCACCAAGTCCTGTCAATTCTACATCCCTCATAGCTTTCACACTCGTCCATTTCTCTCCACTCCTAATGTCCTCAATCCAAATCAGCATCATCCTTCTAGAATACGCACCAACATCCTATCTGGTCTTTCAGCCTCCAGTGGTCTTGCTCTCTTTCAATGAACTCCTCACACTGCTACCTTTACTGCTACCTCATTACTCTAAAACGCAAACACAAAATACTTTAAAGGATCTTGGCTCCCAGATGGATAGAATGGTCATAGATAGGATAGTCAAGGACGATCACTCTACTGAGGTGATAATCGAGCAAAAGCTTGAAGGAAGAAATGACTTGCCACCCCACATCCCAAGTGTATCCCATATTCATTCTGATCTGGCAATTCCTAGAATAGGCTGTGCTCCCTCGGCCTCAGGGCCTTTGCATATACTGTTTCTTCTACCTGTAATGCCCCATGCTGTCAAGAACTGTGAAGTGCCTAGGATTTTGTCCTCTGTATAGGCTAATAAATCAGAGTGTCACAATGTCATGGATGTTGGTGGAAGACATGAGACTCCTGAGCCACAGAAAGACAGTTTGTTACTCCTAGAAATAGTAGTAGCCAGAGTCTCAGCATTTTCCCCCTAGCTTTCTCACCCCAGATGACCTAATATCACCATTTAATAAGATAGATGAGGTCTACATAAGTCAGTCCACAGCTGTGGAAGGAATTGATATCATACAAAGTAATATGAGAATAGTTGAGAACAGAATACTTGGAATTGATTACAACATTCCCAGTACTTGGGTATTGGTAGAGGCCTCCATGTTAGGCGATGCACACCCTGCATTGAACCATTCCTACCCTTGATTGAGAACCTGCTCAGGGACGTGGTGGGGAGAAGGGCCAGGCTGAGCTCTCAAGCTGGGTGGAGATCCGCACAGAGGATTCTGGAAGCCCATAGGTTGGATAGGAGGAAGTCACTGAGGCTAAATCTTGAGCATATGGGCAGGAATGCCTTAGGACTTGAATACTGGCCTTGAAAATGGCATTGCCTGCAGGAGGACAGGTGCGTTTCTGAAGCCCGAGTCCCTTACCTTTCACATCTACGCAAAACAGTGCATGTGTTTGGGGGGGGGAGCAGGGTGTCATGTGTCCACCTCTAGCTGCCCAGATGAGGTGACAGTCTGTTCCGGGACTGCCTAGCAAGGAATGGGAAGAGAGGGTGGTGGGGCTGGGGGCAGCAGGGGGCCGGCTCTCTAGGCGGGCTTTGGCTGTCGTGCTCACCACCCTGGGACACATCTTTAGCACCTTTGGCACAGAGAGAATTGACTTGGGTTTTTCTGGTGAGAACATGCCCCGAATTCCACCAGGCCTGCTCACCACCCCAGTTGGCAGGATTTCAGAATCAGTGCTGCCTACAGACTACTGCTGCCCAAACCTCTCCCTGCAAGGCAGTCTCGGATCATCTGAGGCCAGCGGGGGCTGTAGGGGTTCCTAGAGAGTCCAGAGGGCCGGGCTCATCCTCTACAACACACTACCCAAACTGCATGGGAGCTGGGCTCTGTCTTCTGAGAGCAAACAGCCCTGCACAGGGCTGGGGGAAAGGGCCACATGGTAAGCCGGCAAGGGCTTGAGTCCTGAGATCCCCAGACCCTCTAAGTCCTTCACCAGGCATGAAGGAACAGAGGCCCAGGGAGGGCAGGGCGCCTGACCAGGGTAGTATAACTGCTTAGTGAGCAAGCTCTCTCCTGCCCAACCCCATGCTCTGCTCCCTCTTTCCAGCTCTTCTGGAGGTCCCTGCAGACCCCAGCTGGAGCCCAGCCTTTCGCAGGGAAGGACCCTGGGAACTTGTCTCCTCCTAGCTAGACTGCGAGCTCTCTGAGCGGAGGACCCCAGCTTTCTCACCCAGTGCAAGGAGGAGCTCCGTGAGTGCCTGAAGAAAGGGCCTGGAGAAGGCTGGACGCTACAAGGCGGCCCAGGAAGGCCAGCGTGGTCACTGGGTCATTGTTTCTTCAACGCAGACATTGGGGGCTTTCGCTGGACCCAACTTCAGAAAAAAAACAAAACAAAACAAGATTATGCTACTTCGTGCTTCCCACCCCACCTCGTCCTCCAGCCCCACGGTCTGTCCTCCTCACTACCCAGTACCCCAGTCAGAGGAGCAGGGTGTGGGGAAGCCAGGCTGAGCACGGGACCAACTCACTCCACCATTTTTTCACTGCCTGTTGATCAGAGCCTCTCCCTCCCTCTCTCTCTCCCCGTTCTCAGGGAGGCTGGTCCACTTGGCCTTCCACGGAAAGGAAGAGGAGTAAGAAGCTCAGGGGCCGGGTGGGGAACAAGAGGGAGGGAAATCCACCTGTGTCTGGTCTCCTGGGAAACATGGCCTTGAGCAGCTCCCCAAGGAGCTGGGACCAGAATCCCCTTTCCATCCCTGAAGAGGCAGCTTTCCCGGGAAAGGAGGAAGGATGAGGAGGGAGGGGTCGAGCTCCTGCTTTGTTGCCAGTCTTTTCTCTCTTTTTGGAGCCTTAGCCTGCCTGGCTCAGAGACACCTTCTGCACTGCTGTGGTGGGTTCTACAGGAAACAGGAAACCCGGTTTAGCAGCCATCCCCTCAAGCCCCAAGGAGTAGCGGGGTATGCCGTTAGCTACAGGCTAGAATGAAGTTTTGCATAATGAATGAACACCGGCTTCCACCAGAGAGTTCTTGCCCCAGAGACTCTCAGTGGTTGGCAGCCACTGGTACCCCGAGGGCACGTGTACGCTCTTCAGACTTCTTAGGAAATGCCCTTTGAGGGCATTAAAAAAGCAAGAGTACTTCAAGTTCCCTTTTTGAGCCTCTTTTTTTTTTTAAATATTTAAGAGATTTTATATTTATTTGACAAGACACAGCAAGAGAGGGAACATAAGCAGGGGGAGTGGGAGAGTGAGAAGCGGGCACCCCTCTGAACAGAGAGCCCGATGCAGAGCTCAAATCCCAGGACCCCATCCCAAGACTCCGGGGATCATGACCTGAAACGAAGGCAGGGGCTCAAGGATTGAGCCACCCAGGCGCCGCCCCCCCGTACCCCCTTTCGGAGCCTCTTAAGCAGCATGAAAAACCAAAGACCAATCCAGTAACAGGTGCTGGTTTGGTCTCCCCAACCAAAGGTGGGCCCTGCTCACCGCACTGGAGGGCACGAAGGCTCTGTTTGGAGGAAGGAGAGGGTCAGCCCTGAGCAGCTCCAGGCCGCTTGCAGGCCTGGTGCTCACAGTCAAGCACAAAGGTAAACAGAACGTAGCAGTGGGTTAAAGGGATCTTTTCTCTTCCTGCCGCTGACAGACATGAGCTTTGGCCCGGGGCCCAAGCTTCTTATCCTTGAAAAACACATTTTACAGATTGCTGGCAAAAAACAGCCAACCCAGATTAAGCTGCCAGACCTAACTATTTTTGATCTTCCTCCTACTCCTCTGGAAAAAAAAATAAAAGATAAAGATTTTCTAGGATGCTTCTTCCCTTGTCTTCTCCGAAAGACAACGAGATCAACTAAAAGAAAGCCGGGGTGGTGGGGGGGAGGCGGCCCTGTGAGGGGTTTGCTGCCTCCCAAAGCCCCCCCCCCCCCCCCCCCCCACCAAGAGCCCCTTGTATAAAACTCCAGGCCAGCTCAGGAACAAGGAAGGTATTTGCATTTTGGAAGGATTCGTGGGTTTCTGATAGGATTCCTTCACCGGTGGATCCACGAGGATATTTAAGGATTTATTTACAGATCGTTAACTTACTTGTCGGGGAAGCTGAAGGGCAGGGAAATTTGGAACTGACATTTTGGGAGTGTCACTCTCAAAGAGCCATCAAGCAGAAAGAAAAAGTGCTTTTGAAATGATAATGTAAAGTAATGGGGACAAGCGTTTGTATCAAAGGCACCCATCTGCCCTCCACAGTGTCAAGGGAAGCCCGCATGTATTGGTCTACATTGACTATATAATTAATATTTCGGTGACCAGCAACCCTTGGTGGTCCCCAAAACACTTTTCTAGAAGCCGCCACGTAAACGGAATCACCACGAAAACGGTTTCTGCAGAGTGGATTCTATTTTTTACCACGGGACCCAGGTTATAAACGTGGAACTACATTCCTGCTTAGGGACTTGACATCAAACACATCAGATAGGATTTGATGAGTTCTGTTAGAAATGCAAAAATAAATTAACTTTGAACTCCGTGTGGTCATTATATCTAGTACCATCATGCTCCACGCACGATAAAGTGGGTGTAAAGGGACTGTATGCGTCCCGGGGGTCTCCCGTTATTCCTCCTTGACAACTGACTGTCAGCACGTGGAACCGTGTAGAACCGTGTAGGACATCGTCACACTGACCGTGAGGTATGGAAGGCAAGTGTTGGTTCTTGAGTTCAACAGATGCGGAAGTGGGATTCTAAACGCACAGCTGGTCGGAACCACAACAGAGACTTACAGACCGTAAGGGGTTCCTTTCTTTTCCTAAAGTGTAGTCGTTTTGAACCATAGCATAGAGTTCCCGGGAGATGGTGGACGGTGTGTATTTGCTTCTTTGCCCTCTTGGGGAGCGGGGCGCTGCTTTAAATGCACCCTGTTTTAGCCCCCCAAACTCCATTTTGTTGCTATCTCTAATTTTTTTTTTTTTTAAAGTAAGCTTTATGCCCAGTGTGGGGCTCGAACTCATGAGCCGGAGATCAAGTCCCATGTTCTGCAAATGGAGCTAGCCAGGTACCTCTAGTTGCTGCTTCTAAATCAAAACGCCTTTCTATGTTTTTATGAGGAAACCGAGGGCTATATAAAGTTATAAAGATACTTTTAATAATGACTCACACAGAAGGAAAGTGCAAGGCATGTTACACTATAAATGTGATCTGAAAGTGACATTTAAAATAAACATTTGCTTTGCAATACTCCTATTTGTTTTTTCTAGAATTTAAATGAGGCTTTTGGAACCAGATTTTTAAAATAAACTGTAAACTGTCCCTAGGGAGCCTTTGCTGACACCTTTTTTTGTTTCTTTCCTGAAGTTCCCAGCCAAGGTTTTCAAAATCAGGCCCCTGACCTTTGAGCTGCTGGAAACGCAGTTTGACAGTTTGTTGACAAGAACAGCAACACTTCACACTTCACTGGAAAGCCATAAAAGCATGTTCCAGGTCATTAACTGAGACTTTTAAGAGGAGTTGCTTGCAGCATTTGGGTAGTGGGATTAAGAAAAATTTCTTGTACAGTTTTCATGGCCTTCATAAAAAAATGATTTAAAACATGGGTTTCCAATGCGCAGAATGCAATTAAAATTCTTTTTTTTTTGAATTTTTTATTTATTTGATAGACAGAGACCACAAGTAGTCAGAGAGGCAGGCAGAGAGAGAGGAGGAAGCAGGTTCCCTGCTGAGCAGAGAGCCTGATGTGGGGCTCGATCCCAGGGCCCTGAGACCATGACCTGAGCCGAAGGCAGAGGCCCCAACCCACTGAGCCATCCAGGTGCCCCTGCAATTAAAATTCTTGATTCATGGCATGCTCTCATCCTGGGCGCAAGCATGACCCTCTTTTGCTTCATGGTATTTTTCTTTGCTAATCTACACCTGCTGGAACTAATGCCAACCAAGAACTAGCCTATAACCAGCATTTCTCCTTGACCTAAGTAAGGGCGACCCTCTGTCCTCGCTCTCTGCTTCTTACCCAGCTTATTCCTCTCCTAAATTCGATGTGTGCCGTTCCTTTGCCTTTTGAAAAGGCAAATATGCTCGTACATCTGAAATAAAGACATAATTGGGCTTGCTTGGTTAATAAAATTAGTATCGCACTGTATTTACTCTTCTCTAGCCTATTTTTACTTAATGGTGTTTCTGAGACGTTCACGTGGTTAGTCAAACTGCCGTTCATTCATTTTCACCTCCATATTATCATTCATTGCATGACTCTACCAAATTGTATTTGTTTTCTCCTGCCAATAGAGAATTGGGTTGTTTCTATTTCTTTTTCTATTTTTTTTTAAAGATTTTATTTATTTAGGTGACAGACAGAGATCCCAAGTAGGCAGAGAGGCAGGCAGAGAGAGAGAGAGGAGGAAGCAGACTCCCCCTGCCGAGCAGAGAGCCCGATGCGGGACTGGATCCCAGGACCCTGGGATCATGACCTGAGCCGAAGGCAGAGGCTTTAACCCACTGAGCCACCCAGGCGCCCCTATATATTTTTTTCTAATACAAACTTTCTGTCCATGAACCTTCTCCTTTCTATGTTACATCACACAGGTGCTCATTTTGTGTGGGGGCAAATACCCAGACACGGAATTACTGTGTCTTAAAGCATGAAGAACTCTACCAGATGACAAACTAATTTTCCAAGTGTTATATTAAATTTACATTTCTACCAGCAGTGTGATCACATTGGTTCACACTCCCTTCAAACGTGGTGTTGCCAGACTTTGTCATTCTTTTTTTTTTTTAATTTATTTGTTTGTCAGAGAGAGAGGGAGAGCGAGCAAGCGAGCACAGGCAGACAGAATGGCAGGCAGAGGCAGAGGGAGAAGCAGGCTCCCTGCTGAGCAAGGAGCCCGATGTGGAACTCGATCCCAGGACGAGGATGCCGGAATCATGACCTGAGCCGAAGGCAGCCACTTAGCTAACTGAGCCACCCAGGTGTCCCAGACTTTGTCATTCTTATCCGCACTTGTACAATGATACCTCTACGTGGTTTTGACTTACATTTCCCCAGTAACGAGGTCAAGAGTGTTTCATGTTTATCCGCTATGTCTGTTTCCTCTTTGGTGAAAGGAAGGCCTGTTTGAATCTATAGCACAGTTTTCTATCAGTTTTCTTAGTTGTTGGTAGGAATCTTTATATATTCTGCATGCTAATTCTTCTACTTGCAAATTTTGGTTTCTTTACATTATGCTGATGACATGTTTTGATGATTCATTTTAATGTGTCTGGATTTGTTAATAACACCTTTCATATTAGTGTGCTTTTGTTACTTGTTTAGAAAACTCTTCCCTATCTTAAGATCGGAAAGATTTTCACCTACATTTTCTTCTAAGGGCTCAAGTTCCCTTTTGACATTTAAGCTTTTAATGCTTCTAGGTTTGATTTTTGTATAAGATGTGAAATAAGTTCAGATTTCATTTTTTTGGCCCCATTTGTGATTCAGTGTTTCTTTTTCCCACTTTCTACTTCCAACATGTCTTAAAAATTCAAATATGCATGGCTCTGATTGTGGGCTCTCTATTCTACCCATTGGTGAGTTCGTTTGTTCCTACTTCATTAACACACTGCTTTCATTATTATAACTTTACAATAAATCATTATATCGGCAGGATAATTCTCTCCATTATTCTTCTCCTTCAAAAGTATCTTGTCTAATGTGCTATGGTGAGTGCTATGAAGTGTGTAAACCTGGTGATTCACAGACCTGTATCCCTGGGGTTAATAATACACCATATATTGGGACGCCTGGGTGGCTCAGTTGGTTAAGCAGCTGCCTTCGGCTCAGGTCATGATCCCAGCGTCCGATCGAGTCCCACATCGGGCTCCTTGCTGGGCAGGGAGCCTGCTTCTCCCTCTGCCTCTGCCTGCCACTCTGTCTGCCTGTGCTCGCTCTCTCTCCCTCTCTCTCTGACAAATAAATAAATAAAATCTTTAAAAAAAAAATACACCATATGTTAATAAAAAAATAAAAAATTATATTAAAAAATCTATCCTTGGCCTTTTGCTCCTTCACATATATTAGAATCAACTTCTCATGTTCTATGAAAAACCTTGTTGAGATTTTTGACTGTAATTGATTTGCAGTACATGTGGAGATCATTTTGGAGAGAACTGGCATATTTATGATAAAAATCTTCCTATCCATAGAGATGGGATATTTCTCCATTAAGGTACTCTTTCATGTTCTTTTGCCAAAATTTTCTAATTTTCTATGTATAGATTTTGCACATCTTTTGTTAATTTTTCCCCTAGAAATTTTTATAGTTTTATAGTATTATAAATCAATAATATTGATATTTTAAAATACATTTTTAAATTGTGTCTGGTATATGGAAATGAAATTGAATTTGTTATCATATCAAAGTTTTCTATTATGTCTAATAATTTATTTTTAAATTCTTTAGGGGATTTTTATCTAGACAATCATATCATTTGCAAATAATAACAGTTTTATTTCCTCCTCAATCCTTATGCGTTTAATTTCTTTTTTGTGACCTTTTGTGTTGCACAGGATCTCTATAGATGAACTGAAGAGATAAAAGCAGGTACCTTTAGTTCATTCCTGACTTTCAAAGGAAAATTTCTAATGTTTTCCTACTTAGCATGATTTTTTATTGTAAGGGTTTTATTTAAGACTGGATGTTTTAAAAGTTTTTGTTTTGTTTTGTTTTTAAAGATTTCTTTATTTTAGAGAGAGAGGGAGAGTATACGGAGGGGCAGAGGGAGAGAATCTCCAACCAGACTCCCCACTGAGCATGGAACCCAATGTAGGGCTCCATCTCACAACCCATGAGATCATGACCTGAGCTGAAACCAAGAGTAGGAAGCTTAACTGACTGAGCCACCAGGTGCCCCAAAGATCAGACTTTATTTAATGAGACTCTTGAAGTCTCATATAACATTCTGTTTTCATTCCATTGGCCAGAACTTAGCCATCAAACTACACATGGCTGCAAGAGAGGCTGGGATATAGTCTTTTAGTTGGGTGGCATGGAGCAAATGGAGTTCTGTTAATTTAACATAGAAAGGAAGGAATGAATATTTGGTCTTTACCACATCTTGGGGATGTTGTCCAGAAACCAAGGTGGGCAGTTAGGCTAGTATCACATGGATATCTTGCAAGACAAAAAAATGTCTTCTAAAAAAAAGTCTTCTAGAAATGTCTTTCCGTGAAATTATAAAAACAAATAACAACACCACAAAAGAGCTGCAAACTATTTCTTTAACCCATGGGTCAACCTAATCTACTTCCTGATTTCAGAGCTCCAATCTGGGGCAAACCCAAGATTCTTCTCTTGTCAGAAAGGGAAGAATAGAAAGCCTATCACTGTTCATTTATTTATTTTTTATTATTTATTTATTTACTTATTTGTTTGTTTTTACTGTTCATTTATTTTAAAATGCTCAAAATGGGGGTGCCTAGCTGGCTCAGTCGGTGGAACATGTGATTCTTGATCTCAGGGTCATGAGTTCAAGCCCCATGCTGGGCATAGAGCTTACTTAAAAAAAATAAATAAATAAAAGTAAAATGTTCAAAGTGGAATTACTGGGGCCAAAGGAAAATCTTCATGGTAGAATGAAAATTTGAAGTCTTAACCAGTTTTCGTTCCCAGGGCCACTTGTCACCCTACTACCCTGACTTCCCAACTTCGAAAGGTACCCCACCAGCCCAGGAAGCTAAGACACTACACTTGGTAAGTTGTTCCCAAAGAAATGTAGTGGGAATCAAATGAGTTAATGCACAGGTACTGTATATTCAAAATATATTTTTTGCAGTCTTTGGTAGAGTAAAAGCTTAAAGAGCTTAGGTCTTTGAGCATACTGGGTCAAGGTCATGACATTTTAAAAAAAGAGATAGAACAATAAATCAGAGTAAGATCTCTAGGGCTGAGGGAGAGGAGAAAAGAAAGTCAGATGCTCCTGGGAGTGTCCAGGAGGCCGGAGCTACAGTTGATGACCATAGCCCCGGGTATGGACATATTGGGTAAGAGATGACAGAATGCCAGACAGTTTTGAGGATCTGAGGTCAGAGAGCACCCATGTCTGCTTCCTGGGTGGGGCAGTGGGTTGGAAATAATGGCAAAGTGTGTGTGGGCTGAGGGAGCTTGGGATCATTTTCAGACTCTCAGGCTTCTGAGCAGTATAGAAACACCCAGAGGGAAGTGGTGAGAAAGTGACTGAGAGCAAGCAGGCAGATCTGAAGGGGCCCTGGGGGTGAGGCTGAGGAAGACTCAGCTCCCAGGACCAGCTGCTGGCTCCTGGAGCATCTCAGTGTATTTGTTATGGGGGTGGGCGTGGCTTTACCCTAGAGCAGATGGGGGACAAGGGCATGAGGGGCAGATGCCTTTTAGGGCTATCATAATATGTAAGCTCCCCAGAATCAAAACGCCATCTTGGAGGGGAGGAGGGGGAAATTAAAAAGTTGAATTAACCGAGTTTAATGAGTTTACCAGAAATCATCTAAGATTATATTAATAAAGCCTCAAAATGACATAATCTATAAAAAATAAACAGGTTACATTTTTAAATGCCTGTGTAGTGAGAAAATATTTTACCTTTTTCAATTTCAGGACTCTAGGGATGTATTGCAAAATAGCCCAGCAGAATATGGGCTCCTCAACTGCAGGAATGATATATTCATTATATTTTTCTCCCCTGTACCTAGTGGAGCTGCCTAGCACTTCACGGGTACTTAATATCTGTTGGATAAAATAATTTTCCAGAAAGGTTATTATTACCCATTTATATAAATGGTATGCATCTACTTATTTAATCAATCTGAAATCTATCTGGGGGAATAACAGAATCTAACTTGCTTTTCCCCTAAATGTCTAATTTTCTCAATGTCAATTATTGAATGATGTTTCCATCATCCATTGGTTTTTGACATTTCCTTTTAGTCTAAATCATTATTTGTAAGACAGTATATTTCAGGGTTAACTATTGTACAGCTACATTATTAATAAACCGCTTATTTATGCCTTTTAAAAGTAATGATTACTCCTCAGCTCAAAACCCAGCAAAGGGTCCTCATTTCACTGAGAGTAAAAGCCCACGTCCTTACAACGGCCTATAAGACCCCTGATGACCTGGACCTCAGTATACGTCTCCGTCCTCATCCCTTACTAGTTTGCCCAGTCCATGCTCAGCCCAGTCTGGCGACCTTGGCCTCCTTGTGGTTCCTCGGAATTTTAAAGTGTGTCATCTTTGCTAAGCAGGAAATAGATGTCTCAGAATGCACTTCTCTTTCCTGTTTGCAATGGCCTCAAGAGAACCTGGTGTGAGGCCTGGAAGGCAGCGGTGGAGCAGCAGCCACTGTGCTGCGAAGGTGGGAACGGGGGCCCAGTGCCAGTGCACGCGTGCTGTCTCGGATCTGCTGGCTCTCTCTGTTCATGACGGGCAGATCTGCCAGCTGCTGCCAGATCCTCGTCTTCTTCCAGTTCTGAGTCAGGTGTGTGCAGCTCTGCAGGTCACCTCTGCAGTTGAGGTGGGTCTGGTTTCACGGATTCTGGTTGTTCTTCTGTTTCCTATTCTCCCCTAGTTCCCACTCAGCTTTCCTTCCTGACTGCTGGTCCTCCTGTTCTACCACGACTTCCTCATACCACCAGATGCAGAGGCCACCTTCTTCCCCAGGCTTTGTCACCAGCTCCTTGGATTGCGCGAGGCCCAACCCTTTGAACAATTCCCTTTGAACTCTGATACGTTTGCACACGTGAGACGTGTTTCCACCTCAGTACCTTTGCCCGAGCTGTTCCCTCTGGATGCTGTTCCCTGAAAACCTCAGGATCAACACCCTCACTTCCTTCAAGTATTCCCTCCACATTTGCAAAGAAAAAAACTTTAGTCTCTAGTCTCCAAATCTCCCTCAAGGTTTTGAATCAGCTTGCTCTTTTCTGTTTCTGTCAAAAAATTTTACCTAATCTTTTTTATTTTTTTTTAATTTACCGAGCTTATGTGTATCCTTTGTTGTTTGTCCTTCCCTCTAAAATGTTAGCACCATGAGGCACTTTGTCTGTTTGGTTCACTGACCCATCCCCGGTGTAAAGTAATACTTAATAAACATTTGTTAAATATATGAATTGTTACAGTATTGTTTGTATTTTTAAGTAATTATGGGGGACATAAAAACATATCTTTTACTTTAAAAAAATGCTGTGACACCTTAAAGAAGGCAATAACTGGTCAAAAAACCAATATAGGACTTTCTCCTCTATGTCGGTGTTTCTTCTGGTAAATCATCTGATATTGCCACCAGGTAGCATAATTAATGGCAACTAAAACCTCACACATGTGTACAAGTAATTTCCCTTTTTTCTCCAAAGTAAATTACATATGGCTTTTTGTTTTTGTTTCTTGCCAGGGGGAGAGGTGGGCACAGGAGTGAACGTGATGCTTTGCTCGGCCGGAAGAATCCCCCCTGCAGAGAAGGAATTACTACATGTGTCTGAAGGAAGAGAAGGCAGAACTAAGTTCCTATGGTCACAAGTGCAGCTAGAGAAAAACACTCTAACTCAACCTTACTGCCAGCGACCAGAGTGGTTTTGATAGCAATGAGGTTGAGAAGAAGGTGGGACAGACAGAGGCAGGAAGCCTGTAGGAGGACAGCTGATACCCTGCCTTGAACAAGATGGTGGACATAGAGAGGGAGCAGAGTGGGTTGCTGATGATTAGACAGTAAACAAATGAGTCAGACTGAGAAGAGCCATTGGTGCCTCCATTCACAGCCACTGTCACGTCTTATTGAGCACGTTACCATGTATTTTTGTTTTTTCTCTCTTAAATGTTTTTATTATGTAGTATTTGATACATCTGAAAGTGTATCAACACTCTTCGTTATGAAGTATAATAATACAACAAACACACATGAACCCACCACCCAATTTATACTAGAACATTGTCAGTGCTTTTGGAACCCCCATGTGATCCTCCTGGATCCCAACCCCCTTTTCTCCCTCCAAGGCAATCATGTTTTGAATCTTATGTTTATCATTCTCTTGCTTTTTCAGAAAGAAAATGTTTAACCATGTATCACTGTATACCTACACAATAGTTTGCATTGTTTCATTCTGAGCTTCATATAAAAATAGTATCATAAAGTCTTCTATGATTTGCTATTTTTACTTCCCATTGTTTCTAAGATATACATGTTGTTGTATACAGATGTAATTTATTCATTTTCACAGCAGTGAAGTCCCAAAACTTTAATATTTTTCTAAAATTTTTAAAGTTTTACCTTTCACATTTAGGTTTTTCTTTTTTTTTTTTTTTAAGTTTAATATATTTAAGTCATCTCTACACCCCATGTGGGGCTCCAACTCATGACCCCGAGATCAAGAGTCACAAGCTTTTTCAACTGAATCAGCCAGGTACTCTCTCATTCCAGTTTTTAACAGATCTGAAATTTATCTTAATTATGGTCTGAGAGAGGAATCAATTTTTTAAAAATATGGAAATCCAATTGTCCCAGCATCAAATATTAAAGAGCTCATTCTTTTTCTACTCATTTATCTAAACATTAATTCAACAAATATATACTGATCACCCATTATGTGCTAGGGATTTTGTAGACACTGAATCTGCAATATCTTCCACATCATGTATCAAATTAACATATTTGCATAATTTCTTTCTTAAATATTTCTTCTATTGGTGAGTTTTGTCTTTCCTTCACATCATTACCATACCAATTATAATAGGTTCATACTAAGTGTTACTACTTAATCTTCTCTAGGAGTGTCTTGATTATCTGAGGGCTTTTGCTCTTCCATAGGAATCCATTTGTAAAGATTTTCCACAAACTTTGGAATTTTTATTGTAATTGAATATTTGTTTACTAAACAGAGAAGTTTTATAGTTTTCTTACTAATAATTTTGCATATTAGCTTTATCTCTCACTTCCTAAGCCTTTGTTACTTTAGATTATATATTTTTGTAAATTATGGTTTATAACTGATACTCTACATAGAAATGCAGTTTTTTATACTGATCTTATATTCAGTTATTTTCCTAAACTCATTAATTCTAGTACTTAGTTGGTAGATCATTTTGGGTATCTATGTGGATACATGTTATATATTAGTAACAGCTTAGTTTCTTGCTTCTTCTTTTTAAAAAATTTTTTGCTTTCTTATATGTACTTTTTTCCTTGTCTTATTGCATTGGCTAGGATCCCCAGTACAATACCAACTCATTTTTATGTACTCTATGTCATATGTTCTCCTCTCCATTTAAGCCTCTATACCTCCTCTCTCCTCATTCTCAGTTGGTGACCTTGCTTTTTAGTTCATGTTCAGAAACAGGTGCAGGGGCGCCTAGGTGGCTCAGTCAGTTAAGCCTCCAACTCTTGATCTCAGCTCAGGACTTAATCTCATGGTCATGAGCTTAAGCCCCACATTGGGCTCCGGGTTGGGAGTGGAGCCAACTTAAAAAAAAAAAAAGAGAAATTCTTCAGTCTAATCGCGAGAATCTACAAACACAACTTTAAAATTCTGTTTTTCTCTCCTAAGTTTCTTTAAAACTATAAAACTTCTCTGTTTAGTAAACAAATATTCAATTACAATAAAAATTCCAAAGTTTGTGGAAAATCTTTACAAATGGATTCCTATGGAAGAGCAAAAGCCCTCAGATAATCAAGACACTCCTAGAGAAGATTAAGTAGTAACACTTAGTATGAACCTATTATAATGGATGAACTGTGTTTGCTTTCACCAACATCAGCTTTTCCTTTGGGTATCAGATCCCTTCTCACATATTCTTAAGGACTCAGCTCTGCAATCGTCCCTCCTCTCCTTGCATCATCAATTTTTTTTTTTTTAGACCTAAAGTGAATCAATCTTCTCAGCTTAAAAACATGCTGCAGGGGTACCTGGGTGACTCAGTCATTTGAAGGACCAACTCTTGATTTTGGCTCAGAACATGATGTTAGGGTTGTGGGATTGAGCCCTATGTCCCCGCTCTGCACTTGGCAGGGAGTCTGCTTGAGATTCTTTCTCCCTCTCCCTCCGTCCCTCCCCCCTGGCATGTTCTCTCTGTCTCTCTGAAATAAATAAATTTTAAAAATGCCCCACATCCACCTTCAGCTTTTCCAGTTCTCTGCCCAACTTTATCATAAAACACCTCAAGAGTATTCCACACTTGCTAGTTTCCACTCTCACCACAAATCATTCTGTTGGAGTACTCAGGCTGTTCCCAGAACTCCACTGAAATGGCCTTAGTCAAAGACAATACACTCCACATTGTCAAATGCAAAGGTTGATTCTCAGTCCTCATCTTACTTAATCTCTCAGCATTTGACAGCTGATCTGGGGTGTGTGTGTGTGTGCGTGTGTGCGCACATGTGTACGCGTAGGTGTAAATACATGGTGTTTGTGTAATTTAGTCACTTACTCACAATTTATTTTTTCAAAGAGGTAAAGCATTTGGCTCTATGATACAGATACACCTCTATTTAAACCACTAAAGGATGGTTTCTGTTATTTGCAACCAGATGTATTCCTTGCTGATTTATATAGTTTTCTTTAAAATTCCAATAAAAGAAACCCTAGAAGCAAACAGTTATTAGAAGCTTATTAGAAGCAAATAGTACAGTGGGAGGAAAAAAATGGAATTGAGAGTCCAGATTTACTTTCCCTTTGGGACTAGAGTGGATGTTATTTCCATCTTCAAGCCCGCTACACTTCACGTCCCACTTATAAAGTGACTAAGTTGTATCTCTAAAGCAATGGTTTTTAAAATTATCTCTTCTCCGATCACGGGTAAAATCAGGCGCATACACACAACCTCTGATTTAAAACTGATTTAAAATGAAATTATACACTGACTATTTCATTTGAGTTTCTGGAAAAAGGAAAACTATGTCAAAACGATTTCCATACCTTGATGATTGTTCCAGCATGTCTGGTCATTGTGCTAAGCAGGAAGAAAACAATTACTTAGAACAGTCATTTTCTCTGCTTATCTTCCCTCATCTCACTAAATATGTAGTTCAGCAAATAAGAAAATAAGGAGAATTTCTGCTTCCCATAAGATGGAATAGAGATGTACTTTTCCCTATTTCTTTAGTGAAGAACAACTAAAAACCTGGAACATCATATATAAAACTATCATAAGTTTCTGAAAGATGGAGAGATGATGAAACAGTAGACAGGGACCTTGGGGCCCAAGGAACACACAATGCAGTGGCGATTCCCTGGATTTTCTATTTACTTCATACGTATCAGACTTGGAGCTGAAGAAGCTGGTGATCTGGAAACATCAATAGGTGCAGACAAAAAAAAAAAAAAAGTCCTGGCAAAAGTCGACTCTCTCTAGTCAAAGGATAAGAGAAAGGGTGGTGTAGTAACAAAATGTTCAGACAATAAACCCACTCTACTCCAGCCAAACAGTACAGGAAAAAACTGTGGCCCTGCCAATACCCACAAAGTACAATGAGGAGCCTATAGCTGTATCCATGTGAGGTGATCAAGAGGTGGCCCGAACTCTCTCTCCTGGAACAGTCAAAGGAGGCCTGCTAAAACAGAAAGCTGACGTAAGCACCAGAGTCTCATAACGTGATGCCCAAAATGTCCAGGTTTCAAGTAAAAATCAGCTGAATGAGAAAAGACAATGAGAACACAGAAATGATAGGTCAGAATTACAATTATTACAATTTTGAAGCAGTTCTAATACAAAAGCTTCAACAAGCATTTATAAGTAGTCTTTTTTTTAAAAGATTTTATTTAGTTGACAGAGACATAACGAGAGAGGGAACACAAGCAGGGGGAGTGGGAGAAGCAGACTCCCTGCTGAGCAGGGAGCCCGATGCGGGGCTAGATCCCAGGATCCTGGGATCATGACCTGAACCAAAGGCAGATGCTTAACGACTGAGCCACCCAGGTGCCCCAATTATAAACATTCTTGAAGCAAATGAAAAAACAGCAAAGTAGTAGTAAGTCTCAGTAAATAAAGAACTGAATGGAAATTTTATTCTTTTGAGGTTTAAGTAATCTTTATACCCAACGTGGGGCTCAAACTCACAACCCCAAGATCAAGAATCATGGGCGCCTGGGTGGCTCAGTGGCTTAAGCCTCTGCCTTCAGCTCAGGTCATGATCTCAGGGTCCTGGGTCCTGAGAGGCCGGAGTTGGGCTCTCTGTTCAGTGGGGAGCCTACTTCCCCGCTCTCTCTGCCTGCCTCTCTGCCTACTTGTGATCTCTGTCTGTCAAATAAATAATCACATACCCTTCTGAGTCACAAGGAGCCCCCGCCAATGTAAACTTTAGAACTGAAAAATACAATACTTGAACAATGGATGGACTCAACCACAGAATCAAAGACACAGAAGAAAGAATCAATGAGTTAGAAGACAGATGTTACACAACTTCTGGAGAGAAAATAGACTATAAAAAGCAAAACAAGAGGAGATCTCCGAGACCTGCAGAACTGCGGCAACAAAAAAATCGAACATTTATGTCATTATTGTCCTAGAAGAGGATAAAGGGGGCAGAGCTGAAAAAGGCTGGAAGAAATAATGGCTGAAAACTCCCAAATCTGGCAAAGGATATAAATCTATAGATTTAAGAATCTATAGATTTAAGATTTAAGAAGATTAAGAAGCTTAAATCTATAGATTTAAGAAGCTTAAGATATCCCAAACAGATAAAACTTATTTTGCCTGATCTCCTTTTATTAATCATTGTTTTATTTTTAATGTATTGTATCCTATTTACATGTGCTTCAGTTAACATATAGATTTAAATAGTAAAATTAATAACCTAATATATAAGGCAAACCATAGAACACCACATTCAATAGAATATATGTCCTTTCAAGCACATGAAATAACATTTTTGATCATAAACTAAGTCAAAAAGCAAGTCAAAGCAAATTTCAAAGAGGACTGAACACTGCAGAGACCTCAATGCAGTCACCTTAGAAGCCAATAAAAAGAGTTAGAAAACGCCATTTTGGGAAATACATTACCAAATTACCAATAGATCAAAGAAGAATTGTAATGTAAAATGTGAATACATTTAGAAACAAAATGATAAAAATACCAGACATGGAAAACTTGTGTGATAAAGCTAAAACAGTTACATAGTGGAAAATATAAAATCACAAACATGTGTATTAGGGGAAAAGCTTGAAAATTAATGAGCTAAGTAACCATTTCAAACAAGGGGGAAAAAAATCCAGAGCAAAGCAAATCCAGAGAAAGTAGAAGGAAAGGGTTAATGAGGATAAGAACAGAAATTAAAGAAAGAAAACAAACTAATAAGGATCAATAAAATTGATCCTTTAAAAATATGGATCTAATTTCATGCTAATAAATTTGAAAACTGAGATGTAATGGAAAAATCCTCAAAATATTATCGATTCAAGAAAGACTTAAAAACCTGACTAGTCCTATAATCACAAATAAGACTGAGACAGTGATTTAAAAATTATCTTCCCACAAAGAGAATTCTAGGCCCCAATGATATTATTATGGGTGAGGTCTATGAACTATTCAAGGAATGAATAATCCCAATCTTATACAAATTATTTCAGAGTAAAGAATAAAGGAAACACTTCTTGATGTATCCCAGGTTTCTGGGGAAAATTATTGGTGACACTTATTAACCGAAAGGAGTAGTATCTAGAATGTTAAAGGAACTATAACAAATCAGGAAGAAAAAAGGCAGAAATAACAAAAACAGTAATTTCACAGAAAGAAGAAGATCAATGTTAAGAAGGTATGCTCAATCTCATTCATAATCAGGGGTATTAAATCCAGTGTGAAATATTTCATACTCACTGAATTGTTAAAAATTGAACATTGAAACAACCCCAACTGTCTGTAAGACTATGAAACAATGGGCTCCCTTATCCACTACTGGAGGAAATGTAAATTGGTATAACCATTTTGAGAAATGGTTTACATTACCTAAGTTGAACAGGCATCTACTCTACAACTCAGCAATTCACTGTATCACTCATAACACCAAAAGCTCCAAACAATCCAAATGTCTATCCATCTGGTATACTTATACAACGAAACTATACTAGTGAGGATTAATAAACTACAGCTAAATTCATCAACAGGGATAAATTTAAAAAAAAAAAAAGTCCAAGAACGTAAAAAAACCACAAAAAACCAAACAAACCAAAATGAAAACTCCAAACCATTTTGTTTTTATAAACTTCAAAAGCAGCAATCGAAACCACATATTATTTAGGATGTAAAAGCTACCAAAAAAAAAAAGGGGGGGGAAGAATTACTATAACATTTGGAATTGAAGATCCAATCAGGGAGGGGAAGTGAAAAGAGTTTGAGAGGCATCGGTAACATTGTTTCTCGGTTGGACAGCTGTGCATTTTCATATACTTTTATATGGGCTGTATTTCATAACAGAATTATCTTTGAATGGTATAGTAGATTGAATAATGGCCACCCCAAAATATCAAATCCTAATCCTTGGAGTTTGTTAAACGTTACCTTGGTAAAAGGGTCTTTGTGGCTGTGATTAAGAATCTTGAGATGCGATCAGTTTGGATTATCCAGTGTGCCCCAAATGCCATCATAATTATCCTTAGGAGAGGCAGAAAGAGTCCACAGACACATAAGAAAAGGAAATGTGATTCCGAAAGCAACAACTAAGAGAGATGGAACCCCACTCAGGGAAGCTATTACCACCACAAGTGGACTCTCCCCGAGAGCCTCTGGAGGGAGTGCGGCTCTGCGGACACCGCGATTTCACAGAGGAAAACAGATTTTGGCCTTCTGGCCTCCAGACCGGAGAGAACAAATTTCTGTGTGTCAAGCTATCAGGTTTGCCGCGATTTCTTCCAGCAGCCTCAGAAAATGCATACAGACGGAGAGTGGGAGAGAGCTGCCTGGGAAGAAGGACTGCTAAGGAGACCCAGCCAAATTCTAGACAAAGTTGTATCAGTCTGCACAGCTGGGGTGGTTTTTCCAGCAGAACTCGGCAGTCTGAAGGTAGGACTAGAGAAAGCTGACAGAGTGGTATGTGGTTGGGAATCTGCTAGGTGAGGAAGTCAAGAATATTGGCAGAAGGGTTGGGTTAAGGAGGTGAGGGAATGAAGTGTAATGCGGCAGATCCTGGTTCTTGAGGATGGTATTGTGATTAAGGTTCTATTCACTTATTTGAGACCTCTATCTGGGTCTAACAACAGCCTTCTCAGCTCTGATGATTAACCAATACATCCTGTAAAAAGACTGAAACTTATGTAAATCAATTTCTCTATTTCCTCAAACAACCTTGCATTGGGCACAAAAGTCTTTATAGTACTTATATGGGATAATGGCTTGAGACTCCTTTCCATAAATTACACACAAAGCCGGTTTTTCAGATCAGCCCAGGAATAAAGGATCTGCCATGGTGTTGACAGGAAGCAATGCTAATCTACCTTTAATATGCATGCAAACATCAGAGGAATGTTCCAATGCAGATTCAGGTTCAGCAGCTCTGGAGGGAGGCCTGAGATTCTGTATTTCTTCTGGCTCCAAAGTGACCCTATCAGCTGCTAATCAGTGGATGAGTCAGATGAAAAATCTTCCTAAGAAGCTTCTGCAGAACCAATGAGGAATTTGTCATTTTGATGTCCTGGGATTATGATGATGGCTAATGGGACTGTGACAGGGAATCAGACTGCACCTTGGAATGGAAACATGAGGTAGTTCGCAACTACTAGTGTAAGTCAGTTCAACATACAAGATTAATATGCAAAAAATCATAATTTTATATAATTTTATATAATTTTTAAATTCTATATAACATATAAATATTATATAGAAATATATAAAATCTATATAATAATTCTATATAAAATATGATTTCAATGGCATAAAAATATTAACTATGAGGGATCAATCTGAAAAACCATGTAAGACTCTGTACACTGAAAACTACAAAACACTGTTGAGAGAAATTAAACACTTATATAAATGCAGAGTTACACCATGTTCACAAGTCGAAGGGTCAATATGTCAGTTCTTTCTAAATTATCTATAGGCTCAACACAATTCCAGTCAAAACCCCAACAGGCATTTTTGTAGAAACTGAACTGATTCTAACATTCACATGGAAATGCAAGACCTCTATCAGCTGAAACAACTTAGAAAAAAAAAAAAAAAGTTGCAGGACTCACACTACCTGATTCCAATACTTATAAAGTCACAACAATCAACACAGACAAACGGGTCAATGAAACAGAATATAGTGCAATTGACACACGTATATGGACTTTTTTTTTTTTAACAAAGGTGCAAAAACAATTCGCTGGAGGAAGGACAGTTTTTCAGCAAACGGTGCTGGAACCACCAGCCAAAAAAAAAGGAACTTTGATCAATACTATGCACTTATAAAACTAAACTCAAAATGCTCCGTAATCCAAAATGTAAAACCCCAAACTATAAAAGTTCTAGAGAAAAAATACAAAATATTTATGACCTTGGGTTAAACAAAGATTTTATAGATGCAACGCCAAATGCAAAATCCGTAAGGAAAACACAATACATTTGAATTCATCAAAATTAAAAAGCTGTGGGGTACCTGGCTGCCTCGGTCGCTAGAGCATGTGCCTTCTGACTGCAGGGTTATGAGTCTGAGCCCCGTGCTGGGTGTAGAGATTAGTTAACAACAACAAAACAAATCTTAAAAAAACAGATTAAAAACCTGTGCTCTTTGAAAGACTGAGAATGAAATGACAAGTTCAACAATGGACTATCTAAGAAGCCTCAAAACTCAGTAAGCAAAACACAATCCGTGGGCAAAAGTTTTGAACAGATACTTAAAGATATACAAATGGCCCATGAGCACATGAAAACATGCTCCACATCATTAGCCATCACAGAAATGCAAGCTAGAACCACAATAAGATCCACGCCCATTAGAATGGCTAAAATGAAAAGACTGACCATACTAAGTGTTGATGGAGATGTGAAAGAACTCAACTCTCATACATTGCTGGTGGGAATTCAGAATGCTAAAACCACTGTGGCATTTCTTAAAAGGTTAAACATAATCCTACCGTGTGATTCAGCTATCACACTCCTAGCTATCGGCCCCTGAGGGTGGCATATGTCCATAAAAAGCCGTTTATGTGGACATTCATAGCAACTTTACTTGTATTAGCCTCAAACTGGAAAGAGCCCTAATATCTACCAGGTGAACATGTACACCAATGGTGTATACTGGAACAACACTCAGCACCAAAAAGGAATGGGCTGTTGATATACGCAACATGGATCTCTAATTCTGCTGGGTGAAAGAAGTCCCACAAAAAGAATAAATACTGTATGAATCCAACATTTATAATAAATACTGTATATAAATCCAACATTTATATACAACTCTAGAAAATGCAAACTAACGGTGACAAAGATCCACGGCTACTGGGAAATAAGTGGGATGGATTGGTGAAAGGGCTTACCAAGGGTCATGAGAACATGTTGGGTTTGACTTATATAGATTTATTATCTATAATAAATGTGGTGACATTGTCATGTGGTGACAGTTTCACAGATACATAAAGACTTGTTAAACTGTATGCTCTAGATTTGTAATTATGTCAGTTATACCTGAATGAAACTGTTTTTAAGAAACTGTATTAACTGTATTTTTCAAATCTGACTAGCAAGCAAGGTTCCACTTTTGTACAAGCAAAACCCAAATTGTAACAATAAAAATTCACTCTGATGGCTGTGTTACAAAATATAACATGTAATAGTATTATCTTATTTTGGTCAATTTAACTGTGTGGTCTTTTTTTTTTTTTTTAAGATTTATTTGACAGAGAGAGTGAGAACAAGCACGAGCTGGGGGTGGGGAGCAGCGAAAAGGGTAGAGAGGGAGAAGCAGGCTCTCTGCTGAGCAGGGGACCCAATGCAGGGCTCGATCCCAGAGTCCTGAGACCATGACCTGAGCCAAAGGCAGACACTTAAATGACTAAGCCACACAGGCGCCCCTTAACTGGTACTTTCATTTATTCCACAACGTAAGAATTGTTGATATTGATCAAATTTTGTATATTACTAGTATGACCAAGATACAAGATGGTATAAATTTGTATTGTTTGCTATTCTGAAACAAAATGCTATTATATTTTCAAATGAACATATAGTTCCTATTTTTACATATTTCAATAATAATCACTATGCAACTATAATTAGAGAAATAGGAGAAAAAAGGTTAAGTTTCCAAACAAAATGAAGAAATTATTATTTATATACGGCATCATTTTCCACATAAAAAGTAGGAGAATCTACAAATTATTAAAATTAACTAGGCTTAGAAAGGTTACCTTGTAGAAAATCAATAGATAAGTCAGAAGCCCTGTAGAACAGCAATGAAAATGGTAACATAGGATATAACTTAACTGTTATGATGTATAATAGTAACAAAGGCTATAAGACACATAGATGTAAATCTAAATCTTTATGTAGAAAATTATAATTGATAGATATGAAAGACCTAAATGGAGAGAGACACTGTGTTCATAAATATGAAGCCTCAGTATTATAAATGTGATCATCTCCCTAAGTTGATCTATTAATTGAATGCAATTCTTTTCAACTGAGATCCCACAAAGGTTTTTGGGAACTTGACCAGCTGATCCTAAAATTTATACAAAAGAGTACAGGGCTCAGAATAGCTGAGACAACTGAGTAAAAATAATGGTGGTGCTCTGGTACTTACCTTATCAGACAGTAATTCTTATTAAAGAAAGATAGGGCTAGATATGGTGCTGGTCTAGAGCACACAGAGAGTTACAATTAATACGGAAACTTGATATATGACAGAGGTGACTAAAAGATGAACTTTTATTTTTTTAAAGATTAACTTATTTGAGAGAGAGAAGAATGCGTGTGCACAGGGGCTGGGGGCAGAAGGAGAGAGAATCTCAAGCAGATTCTGTGCTGAGCATGGAGCCCAATGTGGGGGGCTCCACCTGAGGACCCTGAGATCACCCCCCAAGCAGAAACCAAGAGTCAGACACTTAATCGGCTGCACCACTCAGGTGTCCCTTATTTTTTACTTATTATTTTTAAGATTTGTTTATTTACTTTAGAGAGCGAGAGCACTAGTGGGAGAGGAGAAGGGAGAGAGAGAGGGAGGGAGAGAAAGTATCCCTAAGCAGATTCCCCCCTGAGCACGGAGCCCAAGGCAGGGCTTGATCCCAGGACCCTTACTGAGATCATGACCTAAGCCAAAACCAAGAGCTGGCTGCTTAACTGACTGAGTCACCCAGGCGCCCCCCTAGAAGATGAACTTTTAAATACAGGGTAGTATGAAAATTGGGTATGAGTATTGAAAAATACAAAAATTAGATCCCTATCTCAAACTATATACAAAAATACACTGCCAATGGCTTAAAGATCTAAAAGTAAAAAACAAATCTAACATCCAGAAAACATTGAAAATTTCTTAAGACACAGTAACCACAAATCATGAAGAAAGTGAAATGAGTTGAGATAACCTTTTGTATGACAGGGGTGCCTGGGTGTCTCAGTTGTTGGGCATCTGCCTTTGGCTCCCTGCTTGGCTGGAAGCCTGTTTCTCCCTCTCCCACTTCCCCTGCTTGTGTTCCCTCTCTCGCTGTGTCTCTCTCTGTTAAATAAACAAATAAAACCATTAATAACCCCCCCCCAAAAAACCCAAAAAACTTTTCTATGACAAAATATCATAAAGTGAAAATACAAGCCGTGGACAAGGAGAAGACAGCTGCAATCTATAGAAATGTCAAGGAATTAGTATCCAGAATAAAGAACACCTCAAACCTACAGGAAAAAGAAACACCACAATAGAAAAACTGGCAAAAGATATGAATATGCAATTCAGAGTAGGAGAAAACTAAATGTCCACTAAATACAGAAAGATCATGAACCTCTATAGTCATTAGAGAGATACAGATTAAAAACACACCAAAAACACTATTTCAAACCCATCAGATTGGCAATAGTCCAACAACATGAAGGTACAAGGTTATGCCACATTGGTAAGAATATGGGCCAACAGGGATTCTTATGTATTGTTGGTGGGAGACTAAACTGGTACAGGCACTTTCCTGACCAAGTTGTAATACCTAAGTTGTATCTGAAAATGTGAATTATTTCACATTCCAACAGGTCTACTCCTGGTGATACGTCCTACAGAAACCTTCACACATCTCACAAAAATGTTTATTTCAGTATATTTCAGTAAGGAAAAGGCTGTATCTATAATGTTTGATTTCCTTAAAAAGTCAAAACCAACAAACCTGACACAAATAAAATGTTGTAATTTGTTCGATCTAGTGGTAGGGGGACTTGGTCATACTTTATTTCTTATACTTATCTATCTGAAATATAATTAAAAAATTTTAAATTGTGAAACATAAAGTACATAACGAGCACCACTGCCCTTAACATTTATAGCAGGTTAAAAATTACTTTAAGTATCCTTATCCAAATGACCTGAATTCACAAAAACATTAGTAATGATGTTTATAATTATATCATATTACATTACATTATTACATTGCATCATAATTACATCATATTAATTTAGAATTAAATAATTCTCCGCAACCTATCACCTAGTAAGTCAAAGCTTTTACTTTAAAGGAAAAAAAAAGATTTATTTTAAGTACTCTCTATACCCAACGTGGGGCTCCAACTCACAACTCTGAGATCAAGAGTCAGCCAGGCATCCCAAAGCGTTTCACTGCTTCTTTCCTGGAAATTATCCTATAAACTGCTTAACCCTGTGATGTTGATACAAAATCAGAATCAAAATTGGAAAGTGAAAAAGCAACGGAATGGACTCCTTCCTGAATTTGTTGTAATCTCAATAGCTATTAAGTTTCAATGTCATTAACTTTATGTACAACTACCACCAACAGAAAAACAAATGCTAAAAACATCCAGGACTCTGAGGAATAGAAAGGGACATCTATATAATCCTGAAGCTTACCTTGCCTTTTTGCCCAAGACCACCATATTCCCTTCTCCAGCTCTAGAGACTCCAGGTTAAGAATCTCTGTATTAGAATCTACCAAACGTTAGTAATCATAGCCAACATTTATAAAGGACCTACACTCTTCTAAGGACTTAATATTTACTAACTCAATTCATTCTCAAGAACAGTCTTTGAGGTCAATACTTAATCCTATTTTTCAGATAAGCAAATTGAGGCACATGAAAGGTAAATAATTTGCCTAAAGTTAACAGCTAGTACATGGGGAAACCAAGATTCAAATTCAGGCAGTCTGGTTCCAGAGAATACACTCTTAATCCAGAACCTTTGCTGCTTAATGGACAATCAATGAGAAAGTTTATCAGAAAAACTTAACCTGAAATTTACAAATAAGCATTTTTAAAACAAGATTGAAAGAAAAAAGGATAGAACCAGGGTCTCCAAAGCATTTTTTTGTCTCTTTTATTTCCTGCCGAACATTTAAAAGAATTATTCCTACTTTGGAAATGAGTTCCATTTTGCATTGTTCCTGCCTTTAAGATGAAAGTTTCTTTGTAATATAACAATCAGTGCACTCTTTCTTTTAACTTCTTTATTAAGTTTGTTGCATAAAAGATATACATTCTCATATTGACAATTCTTGTCATGAACAAAAGCAACAAAAAATAAGGCAACAGCAAGATGTGCTTCACATATAAACAATCATGTGGTAAGAACAAGAAATCTGGCCCTGTACAACAAAAAGATTAGGAAGCAAAATGTGAATAATCCCTGTATTCAGAATATACCCAAATGTGCGTGCAAAGACAGTGCACCCATAATACAGCTCATTAAATTTCTCTTTATGATGCATAATTCCTTAATGGTCTATTTATGAAATAAGAATTAACATTAAGAAACATGAACTCCAAATTGCATTTATTTTCACAATATCAATGCTACACTCAAAATAGCAACTTCATTGAATCTAAATGTTAAATGTTTCCAAAGTAAAAGACAAATCTTAATTTTTTTTAACCCTATGAAAGGGTCTGCAAAAACAGGTGGCTTATTTTACTCCACTTGCAAGGGTCTAGACCATGTCTCAGCCTGCACTTAAGTAGGATGAGCAATGAAGGACAGCAAACAAATACCACTGAGAGTAATGCCCGTACGTATGAAAATATCTAGCTGAACTATGTTGTTTCTACTTATACAGCAAGTCTATTAAACAACCAGCAGAATGGAAGCTTACACCTCATGCGACAGTATCACTAAATTAACTATACATCTATTAGAAATTTCCAAACCCCGTTCCCCAAAACAGTTTTAGTACACCTTTTAAGTACTGTAGGTTGCTTAGGAAAACAGAAATAAAACATATAACCAGTCTTTGCAATTAAAAATTTTTCATAACATATAAACAATGTTCAGATACAAATTCTGAACTAAATATGGTTTTCTAAATATGATTTACGTAATCAAGGCTTTCTTAAACAAAGACAGGTCTTAGGTTTATGATCTGTACAAACTTACAGTAGTGTATATTCCAAATAGAGATTTTCTTCCTATTATGATATGAAAATGTAACTCTTTTCTGAGTGAAGATATATGTTAAGGCTTAAGGTGTAAACACTTTGGAAGGCAAACAACTTAGTAAAGAAATAAACCAGTCATTTAAAAATGTGTATCATCTCATAATAGGCCCCTGAATTTTCAAATTTACATGTGAGAATACATTTACATCTTAAATTTCTAGGAAAGGCATAGGCTTTATATAAAAAAGCAGCAAAATTTTAAACCCACCAATTTATTGAAAAAGCCATGACTTTTATTAGAAACAAATAATGCTTCTCAAGATGTTGGCAACAGGTCATAGTATAGATGTGTATTTCATACAGTGTACTTCTCCCTTTAATTACATTCCAGAAGGAGGTGGAATACCTCCTTGGCTGTGGGAAGCAGAAGTGTTTGATGGACTGTGTAAACTGGTCTCTTTGTACACAAACCACGCATTTCCTCCCCAAAGTATCAGATTGAGAAAGCCAAAGATCTAAGGAAGAGAAAAGTAAACATGAAAATCTAGTATCTACTTAAAAATTTATACCCATCTTAGTTTTCCTTTAAATATTTAACATTTCCAGGCAGTACAGCATTATTTCAATTAAAATGTAAACTACATGTAAAGTAGAATAAAAAAAGACTTTTTCCATTTCAATGTCAAATTTGTATAGATAATGACTATTCCCAATGAAATAAAGCTAACATCTCTAAATCTGTAACATATAAAATTACGACTAAAAGAAAGCTTATCTTTGCATGCTCAACATCACCAAGATGGGATTAAATTTGAGGAAAATAAGTAAAACCCTATTATTACTTTGCAATTAGACTTTAGTGCTTTCAGGTGAAGAGGAACAGGAATCCATGCTTCCTTCTTTGGGGGCTTCCACTTTTCTCCATCTGAATGGTTATAACCTGCCCCTGGGTATCTTTTCCTATACCCTTTCTTTCTCCCCTACTGCTTACTATCTCTCCTACTCTAACAGCTGCAACCAGAAGAGAAGAGGAGTCACACAAGATCTTTACATCACATCCTACATTAGTCAACGTAAAAGGAATTAGTTTTCCCAGTTACAAAGCTGACAAGGTAAGTCTCAGAGATGAATAAACTGAAGCTACACATTTTTGTATTTTTTTTCCTCCAAATATAAGAACAATAGTGACTTATATGATGTAAGACTGGGGTAAAGAGCTTGAGAGTAGTATCATACTACTGAAGGCCAAATGCTTTATATTTTTTGCATATTCACATACAGAAACAACATTTCTGAAACTGTTGACCTCAGATCATGGTCAATATAAATGCGCCAAAAAGACTTTTAAATCACAAAGTGGTAACACAAAAATTTGGCCAAATTGCTTTATAAGGCATGCTGACTTCATCCATGGAAAAACATTTTCTTGAAAAGATAGAGGACTTCCTTAAACATAATATATGTTGTATATTAAGCACATATTTAGTAATACATTTATCTGTATTTTGGTAAAAGAGACTAAATATTATTTAAATTTATATATATCGATTTTTTTTAGATCACTTAAGAAACCAGAAAAGTACTACTTCTATAGACCTAGAGTAGGTCTGACCAGAGAACCGGCTCTAAGTTGGATCTGGGCCCCACCTTGGCTTGCCAACTTACCAGCTGTGTTACCTTCAGCAAATTAACACACGACGTACATTTTTTTCCCAGTTGGAAAATGAAGATAATAATCCTATCTCCCACATTCCTCTTTAGGTTACTGGATAAGTTAAACGAGATGAGTATAATGTAATGCCCTTAGCACAATGCCTGACACGTAGTCTTTATAAATGTTAGTGACGACTATTAGTGCCTTTCGGGTAAAAGTCTTGCCTAGTCAATTTTAATGAAAAGACTCAATCACGATCTTGTTCAAACTTGTTAACAAGTAATAATTTTCCTGACAAACTTTTCTTCACTGTTATAAAGGTAACAACTATCTGGTAGCTAGGGTTGATATCTTAGTAAACATGCAAACAATACATTCATCGAGAGATTGATTAAAATTTGCTGCTTTCTTTTATCACTAGTAAGGCTTCTGGTTTTTCTAAGTGAAATAAAGTATCTTACAAACACCGCATACGTACCACAGATACATTTAAGGATCCCATACTAGTCACAGAGCCAAAATAACACGTCACTTCTTGATGGCAAGGCTGAAGTTCCTTGACAATTCCATGACCAGTAGCTATTTTAATATCTGTAAGAGCTTTAGCCCAGGCTGAAGTGCTCACCAACCACAGAAAAGTGGCAACAAGAGTAACAACAAAGTCCTAAAGTAAAAATAAGTATGAGTTAATGATGAAGAGTTAATTTAAAAATACTATACTTCAAATCCATGATGGAACTGAGATCACAGTGAACTCTATGGTACTGAGAAATGGCCTACATGACATCCTTTATAAAAAAGGCCACAGTCAGCACTGGACACATCGCTGTTTAGCATGACTAGCATACTGCCTGAGCAGTGAACAAAACTCAGTCATCTACTCAGCAGTCTAAGATTTTGACACTAGAACTCAGTTTCACGTTGCCCTTACCACAGCCTTGACTAAGCCACTCACTGCCAGGATCACACCTCACATCCTGTTATCACCACGAACTCTATCCCCTCATAATCCCAGTTTCACCTCACCCACTTCCCAGTCTCATCTCTCTTTCCAGCGCATGCTCCTTTAGGCACCCCAACTTTAAAAATTCTTTGACCCCACTGAGACTACAATATGATTTTACCACTTTACTCTCTCTCAACCTCACTCATGCTCTCATTTCCCCTTTAATTTCTATTCTAAGGTCCTTCGTTACAACCCCTTGCACACACTCAACTCCCTCAACCTTCTCCTGTTTTCTCATACTCTTCTGGCAAAACTCTAACTTCAGTTGAATCCAATTCCCCATGACTGGAAGGAATTCAAATAAAAAACTTAAAAAAAAAAATCTAGCTGCCCATGATTTGGATAATGAAATGGTGAAAAGCACGCATCTAGGATGACTTCTTTTGAAATTCATGACCCTAAAATTTTAAGAATACTCATTATATTAAGGACAAAAAAAAATCTCTCAAGGCATCTTTTCACTAGTAATTTCCTTCTAAAGTCTTTGCTACTTATTACATTTCCAAGAACAGGACTAAAGTTTTAAATATTCCGGACAGTTTCTTATCGAACAAGATGAAGAAAAAAAAATGTATTCTCTTTACTCAATCTATTCTGCTGGGGAACTAAAATTTTGTTGACTAGCATTTGTTACAAAAATCTAAAGACTTTTTAAATAATGCATTTGTATAATATAAAGTATAAGTCCCACCTTGTTTGGTTTTCCTTTAAATTAACCACCAAAGTGGGAATAATGTAAAATTTCTATCTTTTAATGTTACGTATCCTTAGCATTCAGGTACACCCAGAGCTATGAGTTCTTACACATCTGCAGCAAAAGTCTCTGCAAGCTCAGAAATGGGTTTTGGAGCTTATCAGAAAAGTGGTTCCCTATCCCCCCCAATAAATCTGATTGGTTTTTAATTTCTTTTTCCAACCAGCTTTTAGTCATTTATTGAGACTAAACACGAGTAACCACTTATGACATATAGAAACTCTACTATATATAGCTTGTCCACCAGGTCAAGATGGCAATGAATAAATGCCTTGTGATCAGAGAACCAAAACAATGACTAATTTTACAAAGAAGGAGGTATTTGCATTTTGCATTTGAGCTTTCCACTGCTCCTGATCTTCTTTTAAAAAAATGTAGATCAAAGAAAAAAGGACAGAAATATGGCTTCCATGTTTTGCACTGTGGGAGTACTTTCCTTTTCACTTCTGCACTCAGCTGTACTTTCGCTGCAGGTAGATACTTTCTAGAAACAGAAATTGTGCTGGAAACACAATGCCTTTTGGAGAACTGATAAATAGTATAGGATTATCACACCTTAAACAAGTTCTCTCTGGGTTGAAGTTCATAGCTTTGGTCCATATATGTCAAGTCCTTTTAATTTCCAGGTTTCTTTCTTCCAACTTCCTAATTAAAAAAACACTCTGGGGGCGCCTGGGTGGCTCAGTGGGTTGGGCCTCTGCCTTCGGCTCAGGTCATGATCCCAGGGTCCTGGGATGGAGCCCTGCATCAGGCTCTCTGCTCAGCAGGGAGCCTGCTTCCTCCCTCTCTCTCTGTCTGCCTCTCTGCCTACTTGTGACCTCTGTCTGTTAAATAAATAAAATCTTAAAAGAAAAACCACTCTGATGTTTTTCTGATTATGCTCTTTAAACCTTCTTTGCTGCGGGATGCCTGGGTGGCTCAGTTGGTTAAGCGGCTGCCTTCGGCTCAGGTCATGATCCCAGCATCCTGGGATCAAGTCCCACATTGGGCTCCTTGCTCAGCTTCTCCCTCTGCCACTCTGTCTGCCTGTGCACTTGCGCGCTCTCTCTCTCTGAGAAATAAATAAACAAAATCAATCTTTAAAATAAAATAAAAAAAATTAAAAAAATAAAAAAAACAAAAAACCTTCTTTGCTGCTCGCATGACATTCTTATACTTCAAAAGCAGGGGAACTTTTCTGAAAATGACGCAGTCACCTTAGGATGAGGGAGGGGTGGGAGAAATGAGGGCCTCTGAAGATCATCTCTGTTCCTACTCAGGACTCTCTTTTTAGGATGCGGACCACCCAAAGTTCTGCAATGCACCAACGGTAGCTGCCTTGGTCCCACCAATGAGGTGGGATAGGATTCATGACAGGTGTTTAGGATTTGGAATACTTTATCTTTGTTTGGTTTCAGGTTTTTGGATATTTCTGATTCTCCACATGGCCTAGCACCCTTAAGTGCCTGCTATTTAAAACAACAACAAAAAAAATGCTATATGTACTTAAAAAGGGAAGTTAAAAATGCCACAACTGAAATGCTCCTAGAAATACCTTAGTAGAGAATTGAGAACAATGCCAAAAAGGCATGTCCTCATTAACAAAGTGTACTTTAAAAAAAAAAAAAAGTCTTACTTGGCTATATTTTAAATTTGGGTACCTCAAGAAAACTTTTTTACATTTATATGGTTAAATTAAAAGTAGAATTCAAAATTTAATTTAGAAGTTTGAATTTTTACAGACAACCATCCTTTATATATTGTATCAACAACAACAAAAAAACACTTAAAGGACTAGTTATGGATTATCTATAACCACTAACTGATCACTCCAAGATGGAAAATTTCTTTTGATTTTCTGAATGATGCACCTGGATAAGTTTTATAGTTTTAATAGAAAAACCCTCTACAAAAATAGATTTAGATGCTGCCTTAGAAAGTGTGATTTTTAAAAGCTCACTAAACAAAATATGAAAAATAAAAGGCTCAATCTAGAGTTAACTTGAAAGTTTCTTGGGATAATGACAAAATGGCAAGAACTGTCTTCATTTAGTATTTAAATTATGAAAATTTTAACAGAAGATAGTATCTATATGATAATCATAATTCCTTTTTTTTTTTCTTCCCAAAGTAGGCTCCACAGGGGGCTTGAATCCCCCTCCAGTGCAGGGCGTAAACTCAGGACCCTGAGATCAAGACCTGAATTGAGATCAAGAGTCGGATGCTGAGTTGGATCAGCATTAGAGTTGGATCAAGAGTTAGCTGACTGAGCTGCCCAGGTGTTCCACAGTTCCACACCCCCCACCTTTTAAAAAAGATTTTATTTACTTGATAGAGAGAGAGGGAGAAAGCACAAATGGTGCAAAGGGGCAGAGGGAGAGGGAGAAGCAGACTTCTTGCTAAGTGGGGAGCCCGAGATGGGACTTGATTCCAGGACCCTGAGATGATGACCCAAGCTGAAGGCTGAGGCTTAACCGACTGGGCCACCCAGGTGCCCCTCTACCTTTCCTTTTTAAGTAAGTCTTAGAAAGTCTACAGAAGTTACAGATTCCTCATATGTAATTTCTGTTAGTTAAGCACTGCAAATTAAAATTGTTGATGCCCATCTTTTTGAAAGACGTCCAAGAAAATATTTTATTAAAACATCAGGTCTAAGAATCTTTTCTCAGATACAAGAAACAAAATAAATAAGAATTTTAGCAGATTGTTTTATTCCTTACTTACCATTTGTATTCTTATGATCCAGGCAGCAAAAATTAAAAATAAATAAGAAATAAAACCTGTTATCTTATTTAATAATTTTTTCATACCCGACTAGACTTCCCTTTAAAGTAACTTCACAAATAATCAAGAGATGACAGAGTTTTCTCAAGATATAAATGACTGGTATCTCAAAAGCACCTCTATTCTCCCTTCAAGTCAATAACTCTTGATACTGACTTTGTAGTTATTCTTTTGTTGTGGACTTCTAGCTTAAGACAACGGCTTATCTGTATTTGCACCAATAATCCAGAGGAGATTCTACTACTTAAATCTCAGAGATTATTTTTATTTGTAGCTCAGAAGACCCTGAAGCCAAGAAAGATGTTAGAGGACTTCAAATCCAAATCCTTTGTTGCCATCTCCAAGATTAGAAATTAGCTCATGAACATTACTAGTGAGCATTCTCTAATTCTTACAGAATTATCTGAGTCAGATTTTAAATTAAGGAACTTAGGAATATAGATCAGGAGTCAGCAAACATTTCCTGATATGGGCCAGACAGTAAATACGTTTGGTCTCTCTCACAACTACTTATCTCTGCCACTGTATTATGAAAGCAGTTATAGACAGCAGGAAATGTTTAGGTATGGCTATGTTATAAACAAAAAACCAACTTCATTAACTAAAAAAAAAAAAAACAACAACAACAGAAAAACACCCCACAATGAATCAGATTTGGCTTGTGGACCAGCTTGCTGATTTCTGATGTTGACTATTAAGCTCAATAAAACATGGCAGAGACATAAAGGAGGTCTTTGAGAAAAGAGAAAAAAGGTAAGAAGTAGGAACACCATCATGAGACTACTAGTATGGTCAGCAATTCCTCAAATTAAAGGCATTAATTTCTACTTAATTTCTCTACCTGCAACCTAATATACTCTGTATGTTTGAGATCTTTCCAGGTTAAAGCGAGACAGAGAAACAAACAGACCTCTGTATGCCCTAGAGTACAGAGAAGGTGTTGCAAACTGGTGCAAAGAATCAGGCGCAATGTGACAACCAGAGAAAGCTCAACCTCATGGTAAACACAGATCAAAACACGTTTACCTGGTTTATGTCACAAATTTTCATTTCCAGCGTTAAGAAAATCTACATCAACTCCAAATATAAGTTATATACAACTTTTGTATACAAAGGAAATGTTTACTTACAATCATGGGAAGTTTTCGACTATCCCGATACATGCTCGTATAACCGAGATAGAGCAGAAGAGCGGCAATGCAATACAGGAAGACAAAGACTGCAAACGTCACATAGAATTGTGCGGAGGAAGAGTAATCTCCAATAAGCACATAACTTTTCCAATTTACATCACACACGTTTGCATCTGGATGTGCCTGAAATGATGCTTCATTCAACCTATTAAGAAAAGGCTCAAATAAATTTGTGAATGACTTGGGACTAGAATACTGAAACGACATTTCAAAAAACACTCCCAAAATATATCATAGACATTTTCCTTTGGGGAGAAAAAGAAGAAAATTCAAATATTTAAATTAAAAATTTCCTAAGAAATGTACATAAACTATATCTTATAATTGGTTTATGATAGACTGACTATAGATTCCATTAAACACTTTCACACCCAGAAACTATCTTTCTGCAATAAGAACAAAATAGTCTGCAATTTGAGACATGATATTCTGTACTAGGAGGCAGAGTCTATGTGACTAGCACCAGGAGAGTCAATTATGATTCACATTTTAACCCTAGATTAATTAGCTGCTAACTTGAGATTGTTTCAAATTTCCTTATCTATAAACTGCAAAAACACTTATCACTCAATGTGCCATAACAGTTCCTCATAAAGGAACTTTTTAAGTGAAGGGCTGAGAAATGGAGTGGCAATGATTCATTACCAGGCTCTTGTTATCTGACATATTTTTACTCTAAGGGTTTATTTAATCATCAAAACAACCTTAAAAGGTAAAAGTTCTCACTCAATGGCTAGAGATTTCGAGTCCTAGAGAGGTCAGGTAAGTAGTACATGGAAGAAGATTTACACCCTGGCTTAAACACAGGACATACTCAATAAGCTTTTCAATAAACACTTAAGTTAAACAGAAGAATTCACAAAATACTCATTTTCGTCTGAGTAAGAAAATAAAGAAACACAAACTCCTTGCTTTAAATACATGTCTTAAAATGATATAAAGAATGCTTATTTTTTTAGTAATTGCAAATACACGAGAAATTTGTATTTTCTTAAGCTGTGATTGCTTCCACATCATGGGCTTCTCATGTTAAGGTGATGGAGCAGTCACTGTTTGTTTTTAAATTTTCAATTCGCTGTGGGATGACAGAATAAAAATGTCAAGGCAAGGTCATATAAAAGTTTCTAAATGCTTCCTTCTGTTTTCTGTACTTAATTCCTCACAGGCCAGAAACAGTCTGCAGATAGACACTGGTCCACATGCCACAGTTTGAAGAGCAATGATCACCACTTACAAATGAGCATATGTGCAATTTAAAATTTTCTCCCCCCACACAAACTGCTGGAAATCTCAAAAAGTCAATATGAAAGTAAAAATTTTCTACTATAAAAACAAACAAATATCTTACCTGAATGGATAACCAAAAGCAGCTGTAATCGTTTTATTTTCATGGAGGTTAAGGCAAGTCACTTGAATTTCTGTTTTGCCCTTAAAACCTCCACAGGTGGCAAAAGCAAAGATAGAAGCAATCTATACAAAATGAGACCAAAAAGGGGGGAAGAAGCATTATTATACCCAAAACATGGGCCATTAAAACCTAAATACAGGACTAAAAACAGGCTCACTAACATTCTAGAAATTCTTAATTACAAATGAAATGCAGATGCTGAAAAACACTTAAAATTTCCCTCCCAACTGTCAACAAATGATTTTTTCCCCTGCGTAAAATACAGAAGCTAGTATACCAGCCCATATAATAATTCTTCTGTTCATACTGCAGTGTGCCTACTAAAATATTAGTATGAAATTCACATGAAGTCTTATTAGTAGCAAAATCAAAAGGGGGTGATTTGGAAGTATTTTTAATGGTAACTGTTTAAGCCAAGAGACTCCTAAGCAAAGAGACACTATTTCATGAGTTTGTAAGATTTCATATTTGAGTATTTCAGTATTTCCAGGGCTCAAAAAGTACTGGGAAATTCGTTCTCCTGATCATGCATATACTTAAAAGAATGCAATGTTCTTGAAATGCTATAAATAACAGGAAAAAACTGGAAGCTTCTTAAATGTTGATATGAAATCAAATAAACTCATTCATCGGATGGAACATTGTGCAGTCATTAAAAAGTTGGCAAATATTTAATGATACTGAAAAACATTCATTACAAATAAAGTTTGTTTATGGGGTGCTTGGTTGGCTCAGTTGGTAGACCATGCAACTCTTGATCCTCAGGGTTGTGAATTCGAGCCCCACACTGGGGGTAGAGCTTAATTTTAAAAAGTTTATTTACACATGCATTGTGCATTGTGTCTATGCCTAGGCATATGACGCACACTACAAAAATATATCAAAATTTCAACAGTGGTCACCTCTCAACAGAAAATAAAAATAATTCCTTTTTCTACTTGTATCTTCTAAATTTTCTACAAAAGAAAACAAAAAAGCTTATATATGGTGTAGTGGCCAAAAGCTCAATCATTCAGCAAATTCTGATGGCTCAAACATATTTGGAATCTGATCAACATCATCGCAACATCCTGATGTAAACTACCATTATTACCTCTTGCCTGAATTATATTCCAACAGCCTTCTAAATAATCCCGCTTCTGTCCTTGTCCCTCCTTCAGTCTACTATCAATATATCAACCAGGGTGATCTTTTAAAAATACAAGGCAGAAAACTTTACATCCTCTGCTCAAAATTCTCTAACGGCTTCTGAGTTCTCTCTGGATAAAAATCAAAGTTCATATAATGGTTTACCAGATCCTTTCTTCCTTTAATAATTCTGATCAGACTGCTACTTCTCCCCTTGTCAAAGTTCTTTATATAATAGGGTCTCCTTGCTATTCTTTAAAGATAAGGGATAAACTTCTCCTATAGAGCCTTTGCACTGGCTACTCTTTCTGCCTGGAATACTTCCTACTTCACAGCTCCCTGTTCCAACAGAACTTTATCAGAGAGGCCTTTCCTAACCACACTATATTAAATAATAATGCCCTAACCCCACAGTATTTACTCCCTTAATTCATGCTGCTTTATTTTTCTGCTACTGTAATGACCACTGCCTATTAGTACTCAAGTATTTGTCCGTTTTTCACTAGAACACAAACTCAACAGGCAGGGACTTTGTTTTGCTCAGGGTCACATTCATCTAGCAGATAAAATTCAGTGCAGGTCTGATACCAAAGCCTATACTGTTAAACACTGATATAATGCCTCTCATGGATTAATACAGGGCCTTGAATCAGGCCATAACCAGGATCACAACTATCAAGATTTTTTTTTTTCTGTAAAGCAGAGATACACAAAAAGGAGTCTGGTTGCAGATATGAAGAGTCTGAGGTAATGTCCAGGACACAGTTTGGAATCTTCAGTTAAGTGTTCATAGGTAAAGACAGAAAAATGGATACTCTCTACACATAAATGTTCATGTATAAGGAATGAAAACAGAGGCCACAAAATTGGGCATATACCCATTTAGGATTAGAAAACAGAAACAGGTTATACAAATTTAACCAATGGGACAATAAGGAGGCCAGAGAGAGACCTATGTGTAACTAGATAAATTCTATCTAACAAAGCTGGCACTGCAGATGACCAAGGAAAGGAGTTCGGTGGTTTTAAAGATATGTCCACAAACTCTGATACTCCTCCCTGCAAGAGGCAAGGATTAATTTTCCTCCCTTTAACTGTGGATGGCTTCTAGTAAATTGAATATGGTCTAAGGAATGGGAGATATCCATCCTTTCCAAGACTAGGTGATAAAGAGACTACAATTTCTGTCTTCCTTTCTCTTCTGAAATCACTGGCTCTGGGGGAAGCCAGCTGCCATGCTGGGAGGATTAGGCAACTTACAGTGAGACTCCAGTGATGAGGAACCACAGACTATCAGCAACCATGTGAGTGAGCCTGCAAGTGTATCATCGGAGGCTTGCCCAAGGCCATGGGAGTGAGCTGGGTGCTAGAGATGACTCAAGCCCAGCCAACAGCTAGACTGCAAACAGGGAGACTCTGGGCTGAAACCCCTCAGACTAAACCGCTCCCAGATTCCTGACCCACTGTCTTAAGAGCTAAGGTTGGGGTAATTTATTATGTAGCAAGAGGTAACTAATACATGGTTTTAGCAATAGATAACTAATACAGGACTTCAATAAATGGTCCAGGCGCGCCAGGGTGCCTCAGTCGGTTAAGTATCTTCGGCTCGGGGCACCTGGGTGGCTCAGTTGGGTTAAGCGGCTGCCTTTCTTTGGCTTGGGTCGTGGTCCCAGCATCCTGGGATCGAGTCCCACATCGGGCTCCTTGCTCAGCGGTGAGCCTGCTTCTCCCTCTGCCTCTGTCTGCCTGTGCTCGCTCTCTCCCTCTCTCTGACAAATAAAAATTAAAAAAAAAAAAAAAAAAAAGTATCTTCGGCTCAGGTCATGATCAAGCCCCATGCTTCGCGGGGAGCCCGCTTCTCCCTCTCCCCTCTGCTCCTGCTCTCTCTAATAAACAAAACACAATCTGGGGCGGGGGGAGGTCCAGATGGGCTAAAGACAAATGCAAAATTCGAGTCTTTAAAAAATTTTAATGTAAAAGAAAATTTGTGACCACAGAGAAAGGAAAAATTTCTTATGATTAAAAATAAAAACACATACTAACCATAAAAGATGGTTAAATTCAACCACAAAAAAAGAACTTCAGAAACCAAGTCAGCTTTTGAACATAAAACAAGCTACAAACCAGGTCAAAGTATTTGCATAATGTCACAAAGGATCAGTATCTAATAGTATATAGATCTGAGAGCAATTCTCACCCATGTGTACTACAGAACATGCACAAGAATGTTCAGAGTGACATGGTTTATAGTATCAAAATAGAGAAGAAGTGGAGCAAAAGAAAAATGGATAAAACAAAAATGGATAAAAAATGGATAAACACTTACAATGGGAAGTTTTAAAGCAATAAAGATACAGGAACTACAGCTGCCCACATCAATGTGGATGAAACCTAGAAACCTAATGCTGAGTGGAAAAAAAAAAAGTTGCTTACGTTTCATACAGTATGATGCCATTCTTTAAAAAGCTTTGGTTACTTATCTACACCACCCCTGCCACTACACTATTTTTGTTTAGGCCCTCACCATTTTTCACGGGGACCAACCAACAGACTCTTCCTCTCATTTCTAATCTCTTCCGTAGCATGGGCTCATGTGGCTGTAGAGCATTTTAAAAATGGATTGTCTTATGGTACCTGGGTAGCTCAGTCCTTTAAGCATCCAACTCTTGATTTTGGCTCAGGTCATGATCTCAGGGTCGTGAGACTGAGCCCTATGTAGGGTTCTGTGCTCAGGAGGGAATCACCTGGGATTCTCCCTCCACCTCTGCAAACCACAAACCTCCCCATGCTCCTTCTCCCTCTCTAAAATAAATAAATATTTCAAAAAATAAAATAAAAATGGCTTGCCTGAATTAAGATATCTATAAGTGTCAAGTAGACAATGAATTACAAAGATTTAGTATACAAAATGTAAAATATCTCATTGATAACTGTTTATATTAACTACCTGTTAAAACAATATTTGGATTCATAAATAAAATATAATATTAAAGTTAATTTCATCTGTTTCTTTTCATGTTTTCAGTGTGGCTAGCACACTTAAAATTATTATGTGGCTTGCATTTGTAGTTTGCATTCTGTTTCTATTGAACAGGTGATTTAGAGTGATGTCACACTGATCTGAAATGAAGATCTGGTCACGTTACTCCCCTGTTTAAAAGGATTTCCTCAATGACTTTCCAGAACTAAATTTAAGAAAAGAAAAAAAGCTCAAATTTCTTCATTTGGCCTAACAGGCATTAGGTACCCTCAACCTTATCCTTCCAGATTTATATGCACTATACTCCCGGCCAGGTACTGTACAACTCTGTCACACTGTACTACTACTTACTACTGCCCCTCAAACACATCATGTATTTAGAGTGTATTTGTTTCTTCTGCCAGGATTTGTCCCCCCTACCCCCGTCAATTGTTCTCTGACAAGCTCACCTTAAAGGCCCTACCCAGTTTCTTACAGTAGAACTATTCTGTGTCCTCGGCTGCCATAGACTTGGGTTCATTAACTCCACTATAGGCATTTTTCTTGTGTCTTGCCTTATTTAAAAAAACAAAACAAAACAAAACAAAACAAAACAAAACGGGGATGCCTGAGTGGCTCGGTTGGTTGAGCGGCTGCCTTCGGCTCAGGTCATGATCCCAGCGTCTTGGGATCGAGTCCCACATCGGCCCCCTTTGCTCAGCAGGGAGCCTGCTTCTCCCTCTGCCTCTGCCTGCCACTCTGTCTGCCTGTGCTCGCTAGCTCACTCTCTCTCCCTCTCTCTCTGACAAATAAATAAATTTAAAAAAACAAAAACAAAAACAAAACCCAAAATAAAAATAAAAACTAGTTTCTAACTAAATATAAAAATTAGTAAGGGCACCTGGGTGGCTCCATGGGTTAAGCCTGTGCCTTCAGCTCAGGTCATGTTCTCAGGGTCCTGGGATCAAGCACTGCATCGGGCTCCCAGCTCGGCGGGGAGCCTGCTTCCCCTCCCCACTGCCTGCCTCTCTGCCCACTTGTGATCTCTCTCTCTCTGTCAAATAAATGAATAAAATCTTTTAAAAAAATTAGTAAATAAATGGCATACTGTACTTATTGCTCTTAAGCCCAATGCCTTTCCCTGTCCCTTGCCAGACTGTCATGTCTTTGCACTTGGTCTTACTCAAGATTTCCAGTGCCTACCTAGGAGGAGGTCTGGCACATAGCAAATGCTCATTAAATAACTGCTTAATTAAAGAAAAAAACAAGGGGCGCCTGGGTGGCTCAGTGGGTTAAGCCTCTGCCTTCGGCTCAGGTCATGATCTCAGGGTCCTGGGATCGAGCCCCACATCGGGCTCTCTGCTCGGCGGGGAGCCTGCTTCCTCTCTCTCTCTGCCTGCCTCTCTGCCTACTTGTGATCTCTCTGTGTCAGGTAAATAAATAAAATCTTTTAAAAAAAAATTTCCAATAATATACAAATAAAATCGTATTTCAGGTCATTTCAAAGCTATCTTTTTGTTACAAGGATAAATAAATGTCATCTTTGCAATTCTGGTCTTTATCTCACGGGAAAAAGGGACAAGATAGACACTTTTTACTATATGAATTACAAAACAACCTGAGGGTATAGGATCTGTCTCACTTCTCCCTCTTCTCTATTGTTTTGATTTAAATTTGAAGTTATATACTGGCGGCCCAGGGTGAAACCTGGCCTACAGATAATATTTGTGTGATCTTCCCAGAATTCATTAAAAAAATAGGAATTCCTTGTTTATTTTAATACCAGCATACCGCACATAAAAATTTGATTTACTGCTTTCCCTTACTGTGGGGAAACTGATAATATGGCAGCATCAGACCCATATTCCCATAAGCAACAACCACGTGGAACTGAGTGACAGATGACATGTAAGATGAGGCATGTGCTTATTCCAGACTGTTGCCACTCTACGATCTCAACAATCCTGAGGATGCATGTTAATTACCAGGAATCAATGAGCTTATACTATTGCTTTTCTTTCAAGTAGCTTGTTTCACTCACTTACTTTATGTGGGTGGTTCCTATGCGCACTTCAGTTTGTATTCGTCGTCCAAGCAAGGGAGTACTGGCATGCTCATTTCTATTGCCTTACCACTTATGAAATGCATTTTCCCATTCCTCTCCATTCCATGAAGAATGGCTAAAACTGCTAGAATGAAATTCTGTATGTAGAGTAACTAGTAAGAATCTAAGGACAGGATGACAGCAAGCGTCTACTCAGGTCAAAAGATTCCATATTTCATTATGACAGCCTCAAGCTGCCAAAGAAACAGTGCCACTTAACACTCTACCCACCAGACCAATACCAGACAGACACTAGAATTCTGAGGTTTGTAACTTTGAAGTTAACATTTCAGCTTGGTTCTCTATAACACTACTCTCCAAAATAAATGGCAGTAGTCAATTAACTGGTATATGAGAAGAAAAGATTTGAACTTCTATTTACATTAGACTTAAGGAATTAAAGCCTTATTAAAGTTAATACATCAGTGCAAGCCATGCTGGATCTGTGGGTCCGAGTCACATGTCAGTACCACACACTGGGTATTCTGAAGGCAGGAGGAGTCCCATGACATGCAAGGACAGTGATACCTTCACCTATCCTTTCCCTTTTAGTGTTCATGTATTATAATGTGAATGTGCCTAAGTGAGTTTATGGAGAAAGTTATCTAATTTTCACCAAACCAACCCAGACCAATGGCTTAAAAATGTCTTCAAAGAAACTACAGACTAATAATACAAAAACTCAGACCCAAAAGAGAAAATAGAAGCATTAACCCCCTATATGTGCTATATTCATTAGCCACATTTCAAGGAAAAACAGATTCTACTTAATCAGATTACAAGAAGATGGCATATATATCTACATATTTATATATCAGATGAGTGTTGAAATAAGGATTTAAAAATACGAATGAAATTTACCCCAAGCACAATACGCCTTTAAGATACTGACATACTGAGGTGCCTGGGTGGCTCAGTCAGTTAAATGTCTAACTCTTGATCTCAGCTCAGGTCTTGATCTTAGCTCAGGTCTTGATCTCAGGGTCATGAGTTCAAGCCCTTAGTTAGCTCACTTAAAAAAAAAAAAAGATACTGACATAGTAAAATACCCATCTAAGTTATGGATGCATATATTGGGGCTCTATGCATAAAATTTTACAGATAGGGATTCATGATAAAAAGAAGTTTGGAGACCCCTGGCATTTTCAGTGAGTTATTTAGCCTATAGCCAGAGTTCCAGTCCTCAATCCTATTTCTAGACCCTGCTCAACTCACTAATGCTTCTTCAGAGAACGCTGGCACTCCTCTATATATGGGTATCTTTTACAAGTTTCTGACTGCTATTGGGTCTCATCATTAATCTGACGTCATTTACTTAAATTTCTTTCTGTCCAAGGTTTAGTCTAGAAACTGACATAGTTGACATATTCAGAAATAGACCTAAAAGTACATTGTATTTGAGTGTTTATATGCAAATCAAATGTATGCTGTTTTACTAAATGGAAGAACCACTCAGTGATGAAAATGAACTATCATGGCATGTTTGCCTTTACAATCAGTAAGATTAGATGCTTAGAACCAAAGCACTGATTTTTATGAGTCAAAGTCCTCATGCATTTACTAAAGACATTCATTTTATTTATTTATTAAAGATTTTATTTATTTATTTGACAGAGAGAGAGAGATCACAAGTAGGCAGAGAGGCAGTCAGAGAGAGAGGGAAGCAGGCTCCCTGCTGAGCAGAGAGCCCGATGTGGGGGCTCGATCTCAGGACCCTGAGACCATGACCTGAGCCGAAGGCAGAGGATTAACCCACAGAGCCACCCAGGTGCCCCCATTCATTTTTATTTTTTAAAAAATTATAAAAAAGATTTATTTATTTGACAGAGCATGCACGCACTCATGCACAAGCAAGGGGAGCAGCAGGGAGTGGGAGAAGCAGGTTCCTCGCTAAGCAGAGAGGTTGACGAGGAGCTCCTAACCTTAACCCAGAACCTGGATCATGACCTGAGCGGATGTCAGATGCTTAACCGATTGAGCCACCTAGGAGCCCCAAAAGACATTTATTCTTAAAAATGTTTTGTTATCAATGCTGCTATTTCAGTTTATTCCCACTATGAACCAAGCACTGAAGTCTGGTACAAACTGCTTCAGCTTCATTCTTCTATGATCTCCCTCTGCTTGTAAAGTACAATCCTAGAAAGTTCTAAATAGCCTGCTAGTACGGTTCCATAACCCTTACGAATTTGGATCATGAGAAATTAACTGTTCCTGCTGGAGGAAACAGAAGTCTTTTTTGCTAACTCTTCACTATTACATGTTGAAAATATCTTTTTAAAAATTTTATTTTTAAAGAATCTCTATGCCCAACGTGGGGCTCAAAATCACGACCCCGAGATCAAGAGCTGCACGCTCTACTCACTGAGCCAGGCAGGTGATCCTGTTGTGAGCACCGTTACGGCACCTTCACCCTTAAATAACTGTTAAGCTACTGAATAAGGAACTAGAAATCCCTGAGGAACTTAAATATATTTATTTTTAAAATCATTTCAGACTGTACTACTTTTACGTTTTTTGGAGTAAATCCGTATCTTGATTGTTGATCCGGCTGGCTGTCCTGAAGTGCATTTGTGCCACTGATTTTTGAACTTTTAAGTGAAAACTAGTTTTCTTCATGTGTTTTAAGATATCTGATGTAGGCTCGAATTTACAGTTTTTTCCCCCTTTTTCTGTCACTGTCTAGTAGTTTTACAGTCATTTCTACATGGCTGCAAATACCACATCTTACAATGGGACCCCCAAACTACCAACATGTGAGAATACTGAAGTGTTCACAAATTCAGATCTTGAGCTAGTGGCTAGGTTGATTCAGGTCTTAAGTTAGAAGTCTGTATCTCTCTCTTTCCACCTGTTTAAGTAACTGGCTCTTTATAAGTTATAAATCCAGACAATAGGTTGAAGCTTTTCCCGAATATATTACCCAGATCATGAACACTCCTTCTTCTACCCATATTTTGTTTCATTTCTGGTCCCCAGTGATGGTTCTCAATTCTCAATGTGTGGTATGTGGTGCCTTGGGAGTACCCAAGACTCTCTCAGAAAGTCCATGAGGTCAAAAATATTTTTGTATTATTATTATTTGCCTTTTACACATGTTGACATTTGCACTGATTTGAGCAAAAGCATTTGTGGGTGAAACTGTTGGGCTTTAGAAAGAATAAACAATAGCATCAGGGTTATTTCACTGTCCTGGCCTTGCAGTTAAAAAAAGGCAAGTTTTACTTGAGAATGTCTTTGATGAAGCAGCAAAAATTACAATTTTTATTAGATCCTGATCCTTGACCCTTCTTAATATTCTGTCTGATGAAACAGGATGTGCAAATACGTTAACCGCACATAATGGTCGTCTCCAGGGAAAGCATTTAAAATAACTGAGTTATACGATGAACTATTTTTTTTTTCATGAAACACCATTTTTACTTGAAAGAATAATACACAAAAAGTAGTTATTCAGATGTGGATATCTGGCAGATATCAGAAAACCAGTAGCATTTGTTGCATTGGTGCAATTGAAGTTTTTAAGTGAATTATTACTGTGTTTTAAAATAAACAGATGTTCCCTTAAAAGCCTCTGTTTAAATTTCTGATGTGGTAAGTATCAATAGATACAACCCACACGAACAAAAAGCTCTGGGTTCTGAGACAGAAGTGTTTGAGAACCATTGTATTAGACACTGCTCTGTTAGCTTAATTTCCCCTTAAATTTCCCTTTTATATTTTATCAGAGATTGCTATTTGTATGTGTGGGGTGAGTGTGTATGAGTGTGTGTATGTTCTCAAAGCATTTACAACATATATATGTTGTCTATGAAAATTATATCTGATCTACCTACAAGAGTGCTAAATAAAGAGTGGTAAAATAATTGAGAATCAGGTAGAAAAGCCAGAGAGCAAGGCATAGAAGTGAGTCTGTAAGTCTATCAATAAGCTCTAAGTACAGAGAGTCCTACTAGGCATAAAATGCCCACTTGAAATCTTTTCCATTATGGGGACAGAATAGGGTGGGAAGAGGAAGTGTACCCAAATGGCGGGGCTAAAAGAAAGGTAAGCTTCCTAAAGAGCAGTCTCTTATAGGCTGATAGCCTAAAAATGTAAAAATAAAGCAAATGGACAAAACATCAGTCTATATATGCCCTGTCCCTCCCACTGTGCAATAAACTTGCTAGAGATGAGCTGATTGAGGGAATTACTTTTTTAGTTATACAGATGGTAAACAGCCATTATCTAGATTTTAGATTTCTTTATAAACTTATTTATTAACTGTTTTTAGAAGTAACCTGCCACACCTCAATGCGTTATGAAACTTGACCAATTCATTCAAAACAAATTTAAAAATTCCTATGATGGGCCCTTCTCCTCTAGAACCTTGTTTTATCATTCATCCCCTCTCTCCCTGTTTTCAACCTCCAACGGTTCTATTCACAAGTCTCTTCTTTCAAGCCCACAAACACATTCGGTTTTTCCCATCTTTCAGATGGGTTACCACCCAAATCCCTCCCACCTTCAAGGTCAAATAGTGCTTTACTCTCACTGTCTTCACTTTCTTACCATACATCCACTAGCCTATTACCATCCGGTTTCTGAATTTACTGACGCTGCTCTTACAAAGCCACCAATAGCCTCTGGATTACCAAAACCAAGGTGTGCATTTTAGTCCTTATTTTACTTAACCTCTCTCTTGCACTTCTTGATATTGTTCAATAGTACTCTTTTCTTTAAATTCTAACAGTGATGCCAAGATGTTATTCATTTTTTTTGCATCTTCTTAACCATTTCTTCTCTCCCTTGCTGGCAGGTATCTGCTGAATTTCCAGCCCATTCTTGCCTTTTTATTAAACTCTACAGCCATACAGCTAACTGCCTAAAGATACCTCCTTTCCGTGACCTAGAGACCACAAACTCAATACACCCAAAACTGTACTGAGCTTCAACCAAAAATTTGCTTTTCTCCTTAGTGATGTATCTTGACAGAGATACCACTAACAACCTGTCGGAAATATGGCAGAGTCATCTTAGAGTCCTCCCGCTTCTTCACCGTCCCAGTACATTCTAATTTCTATGCCTCTCTTCTCCATTCCCACTGCAATTAACTTTAGGCCCTCATAATTTCTCAAGCAACATTATCTTCCTTCCTTCAATTATGACCTTTCTAGTCCATCCTCTACACTACTGACAAAATGAAAATTTCTAAAAAGTAAATCTAATTATATTATTTACTTGCTTAAAACCCTTAAATGAGTCCCCACTCCAAATGGTAGGAATTCTGGGCTTAAGAAAAAACTATCCGATAACTCCAAATTCTGTACCTACAAATATGTATTTTCCTAAACAAAGAACCCAAGTTATCAAAGATTAACCCCATAGTATAAACTCCTAACTCTCTGTAAGCCCTATGAAACCTTTCAGAATCATCTCAAACTATACCCTCCTTTCCAGTATAAGTTTAAGCCAACCCCAACTACTTTAAGTTCTCAAACAGGGCTATGCTGCTTCAACTTTTCACACTGCTGAACCCAAGTTTCTCTTTCCCTGGAAAGCCACTCCCCACATCCGCCTTAAGTGAACAAGTACTCATCCTTCAAATGTTCTTTCATCTATGAAATCCTCCCTAGTTCCTGCAAGCAACTGATTTCTCCTCCCTTTTACCTAATACATTTTGCTTATACTTTTATTAAAGTACTTATTGGGATCTCTTATGTAATGGTATGTTGTTTACATTGAAAGTAGTATTTTTTCAAAAAGCTTAAACAGGATATTTTTCAAAATACATCAGACCTATCTATGATCACTAATAAACTTATCACTAATGTTTCACAATATCGAGGAAAAAAGTTATGTCTATGTTTTAACAAAAAACTGACAAATCATGTAAGCACAAACATAAATGGCCTCATTTATTAAGTGAAAACTTTAATTACAAATGTAATTAAAACCCTCAAGAAGACTTTCTTAACCTTTATATTTGATAAGCCCAATTAAACATGATTTTCCTCCTGCAATTCCATATTTTTATATACTCAAATATTTTTATATTTGAAAATGGGTTTATAGAACCCTAAGATGAGTATGTGTGTATGCATGTGTAATATATATATATATATATATATATATATATATATATATAGCACATATATTGGAATCAACACTTTTTCAGTTTTCAGATAACAAGTAAAACTTTGGGGGAAAGGTAGGGATCTTTCTGAAAATCAGCTTCTTGAGTACCCATGTGGGAATTTCAGTTTCTGTGTTACTTTAAAAAAACAGCCTCAGTCTTTTAACACAGGCAACTGGAAGTTCTTCCTCGTCACCACTCGATCACTAAAATAAAGGGTTAAAGAGTTACGCCTGGGGATGGGGACGCCTGGGTGGCTCAGTGGGTTAAAGCCTCTGCCTTCGGCTCAGGTCCTGACGTCAGGGTCCTGGGATGGAGCCCCGCATCACGATCTCTGCTCGGCAGGGAGCCTGCTTTCCCCTCTCTCCTCTCTCTCTCTGTCAAATAAATAAATAAAATCTTTGGAAAAAAAAAAAGAGTTACGGATGTAAATGTCACTGCTATAAAAACAACCTGCTTGCACAGTGGACAGATGCCAGCTGTCTATTAATCCGGGCCTGATAATGAGCCCTGAAACATGTACGAGGCCACGAAATCTGAAGCAAATGTGCGGTGCCTGATGTATTCGCTGAACTCCTCCAAGTGACTGATCACTGCCAAGGTCGAATTAATAAGTCTCCTTTGATGTTAATGATTGAGAGGTTCCCCGGAAAGGACGGAAAGCTGACTGCAGGACGTTGTTTGGAAATACCTAAACGAACCTGATGGCGACTCCTAGCCTGTGTTTGAGTGGACCGGACGGACTTAGACGCGTTTTGTAAAAGACGCAACCACCCCCCCCCCCCGCTTGCCTGACCCACAGTTTATTTTTGTCCACTTTTAACTTGGAGCCGTCTCAAAAGCAAGCTACGAACGGACTGCTCGGCAGCTCACTTGGAGAAGGCACAGCCAGCTTTCGACCGAGCGCGGCCTGCAGTGGGCACCGGGCAGAAGGCACCGGCTGGCCGTTTCCGCAGGACCAGCGGCCGCGACGCCGGCCCCCAGGTTTCGGTTGGACCGCAACAGGAAGTTTTCTCTTCCCTTGCGGGAAGCCATGCAACCAAAGAGAAATTTGAACTCCCACTCCCGCGGGAGCACCCAGAGGTGAGCCTGGGTGTGGGACGGCGGCCTCGGTCGGGACCGAAGCGGCTGAGGGACTCGTGATTCGACGCGGACCGCGGCGTCCCCGCCCCGCGCAGGCCCAGCCCGCGGCCTCCCGTCCCCTCCTCGCTGTCCCGACCCTCCCGAGGGCGGCGGCGGCGGCGGCCTCGGGGCCCGCGCGGGGTCGGACGTCGCTGCTCTCGCTCCCGCGGGGGCCCCCGGCCTCCCAGCCGAGGGCGCCGGCCGGGCCGGAGCGGGAGCGGGAGCGGGCGCGGGCGCGGGCGCGGTCACGGTCACGGTCACGGCGGCGCGATTCCAGGCCTCGCTGGTGCGGGCTGCACTCACCCACTCGAGGACCTTGATGAAGCCCAGCGGCTCCTTGAGCGGGTTAATGTTGAGCTGGAAGGAGGACATCCTCTGAGGGAAGGAGGGAGAGAGAGAGTCAGGACTGCGGGGTGGAGAAGGAGGGGGACCGACGAGACCGAGCAGCTGGGCCGCGAGGAAGGCCAGGCGGGGCAGGCTCTGGGAGGTGGGCCCGGGAGACCGTGGGGCGGGGCGGCCCGGGGAGGTGGGCCCGGGAGGCCGCGGGGCGGGGCGGCGGTTGGGCCGCTCGCCGAGGCGCTGAGGCGGGGACGTGAGAGGGGCGGCGGCGGGAGGCGAGGGTTGGGCAGGGGCTGGAAAGGGGAGGCGCCTCCCCGGGCAGCACCTGGCCGAGCCGGCTGATCCGCTGGCGAACCAAGTAGATGTTGGACGCCATGCTGCGTGCGCCGCGCCCCCTTCCCTGATGTCCAGCCCCCCGGCGCTCCGTCTCCTCCCGCGCATGTGCGCGCCCACCCCGCACCTGCGCAGCACGGTCCGCCGCCGCGCGCGGAGCCTTCGCTCCGGGCTAGTCCTGTGCGGTCGGTCCCCGGCCGCGGCTTTCTTCCGGCCGCTTCCGTTCACAGTTCCCGACTTGTAGACGGACTTACAAAATACGGTTATAGATGAGGCCACGTTTCAACCCTGGTGTTAGGGGCCTTTTGCTAAAATGAAAGTTGTTACAGAACAACTCGAAAGCGTTATTCATCACACGTACATACAGAAATTGAGTTCATTGCGAAAATTATCATTGGAGGCAGGGTTGAAGGATGTATATAGAATAGAAGAGCGCGTGGGCGGACCGCCTCCGCCTGACTCACCTACCCACTTCCTACCCTATCCGGCGTGTCCTCAACTTGGGGGGCTCTAGGTGTCTTTCTACAGAAGGCTAATTCCTGCTCCCTCTTCAAGATTCGGCTTAGGTGACACTTCTCCTCGGCACCCAGTTATCGGACTCCCTGTTGTGACCTCCTTAGCGGCTTCCCCAATATTTTGAGGTCCTTGGAGAGCTGGAATGGTGGCCTGTTACCGCGTATGGTAAGATAGTTAACACCGTATAACACTTAGTAAATAGGAAATTAGCACAGTAGGGTCCCAGTACCACCTGTCAAGCACTTGCCTATGAATTAGGTTCCTTGCCGTTGGAAGTCGTTGTAGGAGGGTTTGACAGCTGTTACTGGGCATCTTTCTGAGTGCACGGGAGACCACTATAAGTGGTAGTCCAAGTCTTCCGCTGCTTCCTTTGTTGTTGTCTTTTTTTTTTTTTTTTTCTTTTTCTATTCCGTTTCTGCACTTTTTCTCCTGGCACTCACTCACCGGAGCTCCAACGAAGTGATCTCCTTACTGCTTCTCCTGATGCTCTACTCTTTGTATTCTCTTTAGTCCATTTTTCCAAACTTTTATTTCCGTTTTGCTGAGGCCTGGGAGTGGGTTGTGGATAGTGGTGCTCTTCTGGGTTTCATAGTCACAAAGAATGAGTGTTAGATTAGACTTTAACATTTCCGAATGAGCTATACACTGCCAGATCTGAGCGCTGTTCGATTTGCAATTTTACTTATTACCTTTAAAAATCTAAAATATACTGTAATTTAGTGACACAGCTTTGGCATTTAGTTTTCCATTTTTTGAAGGTCTAAGAAATGAGAATTGACCAGACGCTTTCTCAGCTTCTGAGAAGGCTGATTTTGTGTTTACACTTTTGTGCTCCTCCTTCCTTTCTCTCCTGCTTCTCGTTCACACCCAGAAGTGGAAGGCACGGTTGTTTCTGTGCAGAAAATCTTTAGTGCTAGAGTTTGCACCTTGAACTTTAAGAAATTCTCATCCTTAGCTATGTGCCACTGGTTTTGAAAAGATAAAGACCACTCAAGGTGAGCAGAAGAGCAGTATCTGGTCACTTGTCGGGACTAATTCGCAGGATCTGACTGGGCCACACAAAGCAGGAGTGAATTACTACAGTTACCTTGCGATACGTAGAGCTTAGCATCACTTTTGCCAATCATCTCAGTTCAGAGGAATGCCCGCTTTCCTGAGAAGGAGCTGGTAGTGGCTGGCAGAGCAAGTGAAATCTAATTAGGCAACCAGATAGTTGTAAATTTTTTTGATCCTGGAAAAACAAGAGTGTTTAAACAATAGCATCTTCAGTGAAGGCACAACTGTTCAAAATCTGGGAAGAATGTTCAGATGACTATCACATTGACTGCAACACTGGTCATTTTCTGATTTGTTCTTCAAATCTGAGCTAAGAGCCAGTAGCCCTGGGCACAGCGTGTTCTACTCTCTACTGGGGTTGTTATGGAAAACAGTACTTGTAATGCAAAATTGTCCCGTCTGAGGTAGTATTATTGAGTCCTATCCGTGGTAGTATAATTACAGCTGAGTTGTCTACCTAACTTGTCATTATTTTACTTTTTCTTTGCTCTTTATAAAACATGTGCCAGGATATGATACTTGGGCTTTAAGGATGTCAAGAGGTGAGAAGGAACCTGTGTTAGGGAAATCATATTGTTGGCTAACTTCCTTTGTTGTTTCTCCATGGTAATACCAAGTGCTGGTCATTTTACTAGAAAGATGAGATTTTGAACTCATTCTCAATCAATATTGTCTTTCTCCTGAAAAGAAAGTGTTTATTACTGCTGAATTCAAAACCTGAATTTCATCAATAAACACAGTTCTTTTTTTTTCACTGATGTAGTCAACAATCATTTTAGGAAGATGTAAAAATTGGGGTCCTCGCATGGCTCAGTCGGTTAATGCCTGGCCTTTGGCTTGGGTCATGATCTTGGAGTCTTAGGATTGAGCTCCACATGGGGTTCCCTGCTCAGTGGGGAGTCTGCTTCTACCTCTCTCTCTGCTCCTCCCCCCTGCTTGTGCTTTCGCTCTCTCACATAAATAAATAAAAAATCTTTTAAAGAAACTGTTTTAGAAAAATGTAAAAATCACTCTACACTTATTAAATTATGCAATAGATTAATTCAGAGGGCCCGGTAAATTAATCTCAAAATAATTAAACTGAACTCTTAAAATTAAATTTTAATTTTAAAAATAATTTTCAATTTACAGAAAAGTTGCTATATACACTTCACCCAGCTTCTTCTGACATCTTCTATTACTAAGAAACATGTGTCAAAACAAGGAAATTAACATTGGTGTATTAATATTAACTAAGCTACAGAATTTTTCAAATCTCGCCACTTGTCCACTAATTTTTTTTTTTTTTTTTTTACCACTCCAGGACCCAATCTGGGATACCACATTTAAACTATTGAGATCTTTATTGAAGGGCTGTCCAGGAATGGAGGGAAATGAAAAAGACAAAATCATTTTCCTTTCTGTTGAAGACTGAACAAAATGCACGAGGATTCGGTATATGGCAAATGGCTTTGACCCCTTTTGGTCCTGCTCATTAACTACCTGGTGTTAGCACCTGCCTCCCCTTGGTGGTCTCCCTTTGCTGTCCATTTCCCAGCAGGTGGCAGTGACCTACTGTGGCGTATGATTGATCCAGCTGTCCACCTAAAGCCTGGTGTCTGCTCTCATAGCCGTGGGCCCCACACCTGTTGCACTAAATGTGAGTTTCTTGAGCACAGGGGAGCCCTCTTGCCGCTCCCAAGTCCATTAGAGCAGTGGTTACACTTTGGTGGTCAGTTGCAGGGCTGTGTTGTCAGACTCCTGGGTTTAAACCCTGCCTCTACTTTGTGACTTTCAACAAAGGCTTTCACCTTTAAGTTTCCCTTTTCTCATTCCCATTTTGCAGAGAGGAAATGAGTGTTGTAGTGAGGTTTACATTTTATAGTTGTCAGAGATCATAGGGAAGAGGACTCGGTACAGAGTAAGCGCTTAGTAAATGTTACCTGTTATTATCACTGTGTTCCAGAAACCTTGGGTGGCTCAGTCTCCCAACTGGGTGGTCAAGAAATAACCAAGACTCAATGTTAGAGCAAAAGCATAAGGAAATCAAACTTTTATTTATTGTCCACAAGAGGATGAGAGTCGTAAGGAAGACTATTCCATTGGTAAAAGGAAAGAAATATGAAACTTAGTAATAGGATTCTAGAAAGCAAAGAAAATGAAAATGTTCACTACTGCAAATCATGCGGGGCAAAGGTCACACTAATCCTCTTTGTGTGGGTCCAATTTTAATATATTTGTGGCTGAAGTGAGCACAGTTCTCATCACCATCTTAAGCTTAGCTCAAGTTTAAGCAATGAATAAACAGGAAAGATGCCCTAATTTGTAGAGGTTAATTTTATAGTGACCATCATGAGCACTTCAACTGGGTTTCTAAAGAAAAAAAGCATATTGCATAAAAAAGCATATTGCATAATATCTTTTAAAATAACATAACTCGGAATTTGCATGGTGTTTGGCATTTTTCAGAGACCTTTTATACTCCATTTTTCATGTGACTCTTGAACTAAGGAAGGGTGTTGGAATTACGATATACATTTTGTAGAGACAGAAGTTCAGAGGGATGAAAGCATATGGGAAAGGGCCTCACAGCAGAAGTGACACAGCACCAAAGCTTGAGGGAGGTGAAGGGGCTTCTCCAGGAAGATGGGAGGGGCGTCCAGATAGAGGTGCAGCAGAAGGTAGGGAATGATGAGAGAGGAGAGGGGAATTCTTTTGTGGGACCAAATACCTTAATATATCTGATGCTTTGACTAAGGGGAGCAGTGTAGAAGCTGGTCTTTGTATGCCCGCCTAGGAGTTCAGACTTGATTCTCTGGCAGTGAGTTGCTTTGAGACAGAGGACAATAATACGATCAGGTTTCAGTTTCGGAATATCACTATGGCAGTAGAATAAAAGATGAGCTCAAAAGATAGTGGGTAAGTTCAAGAGAGCTGAATTTTCTTTTTTCTTTCCTTTTTTAAATTTTTTTGACAGGAGGAGAGAGAGAGAGAGAGAGAGCGCACAAGTAGGCAGAGCGAGAGGGAGGAGGAGAAGCAGGCTCTCCTTTGAGCGGGGAGCCTGATGTAGGACTTGATCCCAGAGCCCTGGGATCATGACTTGAACTAAAGACAGAAGCTTAACTGTCTGAGCCACCCAGGCATCCCTGAGAGCTGAGATTTTCTAAACCCGCTGGTCATGGGATCTCAGGTCCCAGGTGGGTGACAATGAGCAGAGGCAGCCAACCAGGTGAGCACCAGCAGCAGAATACTGCCTGTAACAAAAGCACAAGATTTAGGTACAGAAACCACTTGTTCCTGCTCTGGCTTGATCAGACTTAGAAATTTTCCTGAAGTATTGCCATTTAATTTCCTTTTGCTTGCCTCTCTGTGTAATGAGAGTGTAGTATTTGTAGAGCATCAACTGAAGTATGTCAATTAACATGGGTGGAGTACTTCCAACAACAAATCAGGACTGGGGGATGAAGACAAATGTGAAGATGTCTCAGGCTGGTCCCCCAATCCTACCCAGGCTGGAGGGTTCACCAGGCGACCTAAGCTATGTAGCAGGGTGGGTATGTAGAGTTTAGTATCCCATTTTGCGCCGCTGCTATCATAAGTAATGATTCAAAGGACTTCCACATTTTATTGTCTCCCTGGAAAGTCGAGTGGCCCCAGAGAGGGATTCAGAGATTTCAAGTTTAATACTGTATTACACCGGGGGTCTCTCTTGAAACCTGCCAGGAAACAAAACAAAGTGTCCACTAGTTCTGTATGGATGGTTTGTTTATTCTGTTTGCAAGTGCAGAGAACTGACTTCCTGCCAGAGAGAGAACAGGATGTGATAGATCTGGGACAGTAAACTGAGCAGATGAAGTGCTTTGTTTTTAGCATGCTGGACAGGATCGCCCCAGGACCTGAACTTTTTGTATCTAACATAGGAAACCCAAAGAAATGCCCTTCCCTCCTGATTCTGGTCCTGTGGACTTTGGGTCAGGACCGCCATGATCTTCTGAGCATTTATTAAGAGAGAACAGGCTACCACAGGGGACGGCTTTCAGAGCTGATCAGCCACACGCCCAGGAGGTCTGTAATCTTATGAGCAAAAAAATCAATTTCCTAACATGATATGAAGAGGGTAAATAGAGAAATCCCTGAGTAAAAGCTGGCCAGAGAAATTCTGATGCTGACGAACTTTTGGCAATGGAAGTTTGTTTACAATTTATCTTGGAGGCAGAAGAAAGTATTTTATACAGTAGCATGGTTTCTAGAAAGTTAACTGTAGATGTTATTTTTGCAAGTGGAATTTTACTTTAAATGCACTTCAGGAATTAGCCATTTAAAGGATTCTTTTGGAGAACCTCCCTGTGATCATTCTTTATTCTTTTTTTTAAAAGATTTTATTTATTTATTTGAGAGAGAGACAGTGAGAGAGAGCATGAGCCAGGAGAAGGTCAGAGGGAGAAGCAGACTCCCCTTGGAGCTGGGAGCCCGATGCGGGACTCAATCCCAGAACTCCGGGATCATGACCTGAGCCAAAGGCAGTCGTCCAACCAACTGAGCCACCCAGGCGTCCCAGATCATTCTTTATTCTTCATAGGTTTGTTTTTTTGTACTCTTTGCCCATCCCATTTTTCTAAAGTGACAATTATTTGTAATTGCCTTACAAGCTAAATAAAATGCTTCTTGGCTTTCTGAAACAATTTCTTTGGTCTTTTCTTTTTTTCCCTTTTTTTAGATAAAAGTAAGGTGTTTTGTTTGTAGTTAAAATCCCCTAATTTATTATTATTTTTTTCATTTCCCAGAATGACCATATGATAAGAAATCTAAGAATTTATTGACTTTGACTTTTTTTTAATCAAGGCAAAACCCTGAGAAGAGGACAGCCCCAATCAACCTACCATCTGCCTATAGAAATATATATGCATCCTGCTGCCTTGTCACAGGGATCTTGAAATGCCACCCTAATACTTATGTTAAGAATGTCACATTTTATTTTATTTTTAAAAAAGGTTTTATTTTTAAGTAATCTCTACGTCCAACACGGGGCTTGAACCCACAACCCCGAGATCAAGAGTCTCACCCTCCACTGACTGAGCCAGCCGGGCACCCCTACAGCTTCACATTTGAAAATACCAATACCCTGGAGAATTACTGCATTAAATGATCTTTACAGTATAACACTCTAATGGAAAATTATCTGATTTTTTTTCTCTTGGCAGTGAGAAACCTGGGAATTTTAGTGGGAGTGTAGGGGGAAAAAAAAGGGTAATCTTGGAATCAGGGGCACCATCTTAGAAAGACAGGTTTAACCAAAGGAAAAAGTTCTAGGCTGCCAAGAAGTTGCAGAAGGGATACTGAATGCCTGGGAGTATGCTAGAGAAGCTGTTCAGTATCGAAGAAAAGGAAAATGGGAAGCAGAACTGAAGTAAACTTGGAATCCTGCACAACTTAATTTAAGGAAGACTGGATTTTCTCAACACATTTAATTTCAGTAGTTGCCAACCATTTGAGAAGAGAGAGAGACCTGAATAGAGACTTCTTTCCAATATTTATCGATCACGCATATGGACTAGGCACTTTGCTAAGTGCTCATCATACAGAGGAGAACCAGCTATTTTTGTCTTCAGAGAATTTATATTCTAAAAGAAAGGGCCAAAAGCATAAAAAACTAAGGAAAATGTACTTTCAAGTTGTGATATGTGCAATGAAGAATACAAAACCTACGCTATTGTATTTTTTTGTCTTCCACTCTACAATTTGAGTACCTTGCAAAATCTGTGGTACAACAGATATTGTTGGCAATGACTACAGTCTTCATAATTTACATCATCAACTACTATTGACTTAGGTCCCATGTAAGAAATCCCATGGAGGACTTCTAGGGATAATATTATGGCACTCTCCGAATCCTTGGAAATTCTTTAAACTTAACATTCTAAGCACTGAGGGGCTCCCCAGAGCAAGCTATAATCATGAAGTAGGTGAGATGAACTGCTGTCTGTGAGGTTCGACTATAGGATTTAGCTGCTGTCTGCTCTCCCCACCCTAACGCAATGTCTATCTTTCAGCTGCATCTTCAGAAATTCCAGGGTTGAGAATTCTAATAGACTGGCCTAAGGACAAGAAAAATTGGAAAGGTGGTTAGTTGTGGAGCTGCTAGTGATAAGAAGAGAGAGGCTTAAGGAATATACCCAGAGCCCCAGAAAAAAAGGTATTGAGAAAACTGATGGAAAATGCTCCATGTAGGAGAGTAAACTCATGACACTTCCAGATCAGAGACCCAGGTAAAGAGTAGAGTGGGGAACAGAATTCCTCCTAAACTTTAAAGGCAAAGTGGGGAGCCATTTGAGGTCCCCGCTTGCTCAACTGTTAGAGGGGACTATAAATCTATATTACGCTAGGCTGCCTGTGCAGTCCTAAACATTCTTTTATGCATGTGATTACTAAAGCCACTGCAAGGAGAAGTCAGGCAGAGGACTTAAGTTATCTCTCTATTACAAGGATCAGTGTGCTACAGTCGATAGAATGCCGAGAGAGAATGTAAAATATAGTTATGCCTCACCTCTCACTAGTGAAAGAGGTAATAAGAGGAATATGAACTGGAGTAATCAAGTAAAACTGCTACCTTCTTGAGCCTTCAAGCATCTTTTTTTTTTTTAATCTGCCCAGCATCCTTTTGGGGAACATGTCCCCCACCCACATTCCAAAGTATTCCTGGTCAGGTGGTTTGGCCCAAGGATGGGTATGTGGTCCAGACTCAGTCAATCAGAGTATGACATCGTTCTAGTCACAGTGATTAGTTCCTGAAAGAATAGTTCCCAGAAGTCTCTGTGTTTATTCACCAGCTGTCCAGAAAAATACCCCTTTTTCCAGGATCATAGGCTGTAGGAACTCTGGAGGTCTGAGGTAACCAGACTCCAACTGACCTGACGCATGGAGTCAGCTTGAAGATGAAACCAAGCAGAGGCAAGCGGGATAGGGAGTGAGGGTGGAGAGGTCCTAACCTATACTGTACCCACTCTATAAGATCTTTGTGTGGGCGAAGCTGAGTAGAAGGACAGGTTTCTACCAGTCTCTAGGAATGGGGCAACCTGCTCTCTGACTCACCATAGAACCAGCTATCCTTGTTAGAAGGGGACAATTTCTCATAGGACATTTATCGTGGAAGGGGACTGATGATAGCAAATAATGAGGTGGGACTATTTGAAGTTATTTGCCTTGGGGTAACCAAGCTTAGTGTATACCTGTCTGCTCTCTCAAGCCTTCCTGTGCACTGCACTCCCCGCTCCACCAATCCCTATCCTCATCCCCTGTCCCCGCTGCCTTCCATCAACCTGCGTTACCATTCACCTAGGGGAAAAGGAGTGAGGAAGAAAAAGCAAGACTGAGATAGCATCCAAACCCATCATAATTAGTCTTCTTGTCTTTCTCAGACATCAGGCTTTAGAATGTCTGAAAGCAAGGCTGTGTCTCCCACTCCTGGATGGTCAAGGTCATACACAGCCCCAGGACTTAGTAAGCATGTCAGTGAACTTGAGTGAATCTGGAAGGGGCTGTAGAGATGGAGGCCCCACAGTATTCAGCCTGAGAAAGTCATTGCTTAGGATGGAAGTGTTGCCTCTTCAAGCATCCTCTTAAAAAATCCAAATACTCAGAGGAACGTAAGGTACTGCCCTTAATGAAGAGGAGCCCGGCAATTCTCATTTTTGGCAGCTATCGGAACGAAAGGAAACACAAACACTGGGTTTTAGAGAACAGTCTGAGTATTACAGAAGGGCACAAGTTTGGTTAACTAATTTGGAAAACAGTTTGGTCTATCTCCTAAAGTTGAACATTCGTGTGGAAATGATCCAACAATTCATTCCGGGGGATGGACCTCAGGGAAACTCATGCAGATTTGCAACAGGAGACATGTGCAAGAATGTTCATAGTTGCACTGATCGCAGTGTGAAAACCTGAGAACAGCCCAGATGCCCATCAACAGGAGATCGGATGGGTGAAATGTAATGTAGTCACATAACTGATTATCACGTGGCAATAAAAACAAATGAACTCCGCTAATTCACTACAGTGTGGATAAATCCTAGAAATGAAACAATAAGACATTAAGTGAAGAAAGTAGCTGTCCTAAAAGTATACAGTATCATAATTTGTATAAAGTTGAAAACAACTAATATAAGAGTATACTTTATAATCTTAAATCTTAGTTCATCCAAACACTGCCTGAAATCATTGGAAGCATTGATAGAAGAGTTGAAACTTGAATCATGAATAGAGTTGGATTGACGGAAATGGCGTGATCTGTTCCAGTGTGTGATTAAGCGCAGACCGAGGCGAGAATATGTTGAGTGACTAAGAGGATAAAAAGATGACACTCTCAAGAGTACAACTAGACCATGAACTTTCTAAAGGCTGGTATTGTGTCTTATTTATCCTTATATCCCCCTGGCCTGGCACGGTACATGGATAAATAGAGTTCAACAATTGTTTGTTATTTAAGTGGATTACATAAATGAATAAAAGCATAACTTAAAGAATATTTTATAGAAATACATATAGATGCAATAAAACTACCTATTTAAAAAAAACAAAGGAATTCTGGAGGCTGGTTTTCTTGGGTGGGTACATGAGGGGAATGGGCTGGGGGACCACATGGTTAGATGAAGGTTATGTCAAGGTCTAGCTTCTGTTTGGGATTGCGGGTACCAAACACATCATTAAGAACAACAAAATTAATAAGTCAAGACAAAACTGGGAAGCCTGGATCCCAGGCTTGCTTGATTTAGAAAGTGCAATCTTTGGGCCATGATGATGAGGGAAAAGTGAAGGGATGTAGGGAAAGTTCCAGGGAATAATGCTGGGGATGCCTTAGCTTGCTTCACAGAGAGCTCTGAAGACACAGGGCTGGTATGTGGGCAGGTGTGTCTGCTCAGCCACATGGCAGGTCTTCAGGGGGGATGTTTCAAGAGATGGGGCCTTGGAGTCGTCCTTGCAAGGGAGGAGGGTGAAGACAATTGTCAGGCTGGGTCTCTCCAGCACAGAGATAACTACCCCTGGGCACCACTTCTGGGGAAATCGGATCTCACAGCCTGTGTGAGACCTTCTAGCTGAGGCTAGAAGCAGTAGGAGAAGCCACAATGTCAAGGTGTGTGGCTGATCGGCCTCGCTGCCCCACAGCAGCAAGGGGAAGGTCCTGACTCTTCCAGGCAAGACTTTAGCTGGCCCTAGGGGGAGTAAGTTCCCAGGCCGTAGAGGCCACAGAGCCAGGGCTGGGGGCTGACAGTCCAGGCCAGAGGGGACACCGCGGGAAATGAAGAGGAGCCTCAAATGTGGCCTGTACGAGCGGGGGCTTGGGAGGTCAGACCCAGCTTTGAACCCCTGTGTGAGTTGGGATACATTTCTGAATTTCCCTCACCCCTCAACTGGGAATGGGTGAATGGTCAAAGCAACCACCGTGGGTGGTGAGGGTTTGAAAGAGATGATGTCTATAATGCAACCAATAGTCTTTGGCACCTCAGAAGGCCTCAAAAAAATGGAATTCCCCTTGGTGCCACACCAGGCCATGAAGCAGAAGTGAGGCAGCGCCCAATGGGGGAGCAGCCCTGGCTTCATTATCCTTCTCTTCTCCTCGTCCCACCTCACCCCTCTCCTGACCCTGGGCAGCCCAGGGACCCTAGGCACCTAGAGGATGAAAGAGAGAAGACAATGTTTACCCCTTTTCTGATGTTGATAGTCCTGGCCTGTACCGCTCCCTGTGTTCTTGGCTTGTGCATCTATGGGGTGTGAAGAGGCACCCCAAACAAAGATGGGTGCTTCGAGCAGGCAAGTAATTCCCCACCCCCCTTGCAATGATATTCTTCAAATATTTGTCTAATATTTGCTTTGGTTGGGGCAGAGCTGGCCCCGGCAGGACAGAGGGCCCCTTTTTCCAGTGTGTCAGGCGTTGGGCCTGGGGATGGGAGGTTACAGATGCAGATTTCCATGCATTTCAGGGATGTGTTGGGTCGTTGGTGACTTACAACCTGCTGAGCTGGTCCTTCTTGTACGCATCTAGAGCCCCTCAAAGGGTGACTAGGCCTCTTGGTAGCTGGTGGCTGTCCTTTTAATCGAGATCCTCTCTTTTTCGTCCTTTCAGAACATCCATTTCCTGGTTCTGTGCCTTACCCAATTATGTGCCAGTGCCTGTTTTAACCTCGCAGGTTCCTGTGCTTGAATCCTTGCCAAGTCCTAAAAGAAATGCACACTGCTGTTTTGACTGGTGAAGTGTAGTATTGCATAAGCAGGGCTTTCGATTTTGCAGATCTGAACAAGGGACTTGAAGTTTTCTTTCCATGCTCTTAATTTGTTGTCAAATTTGGGGGCAAAATGAAATTATATGGGGATTGGAAGAAAGCTCTCAAAAGGGGCCCTATTATCAGTGGTGCATATTTTACACACCCTCCCAACTCCAAGACACTCCTCCATAGGAGCCTTTTTGAGGACGGAGAACATTCCTATCACTAGATTGCCTCTCATCCCTTTGAGTTATCCCTGTGTCCTCCACAAATATGTAAACAATTCAGGAGGAGTGGCATTCCTGTGCCCTCTTTGCAAATTTTCTTTGCCCCCCCCGCCAAGGTCCACAGATCCAGTTGGCCCCAACTTCTTTCTAGTGGACAGTGGGCTAGGAAGTAGGAAGTCATCTAAAGACTTGATACCACAGACTGCAAGTATTACTGGAGAAATAACCTTCTGCCTGCTCCCATAGTACCTCTTGGGCCCCCAAGAGCAAAGCCTGGAATTCTACTATTAGAATTTCTTTCCTTTGGCTACATTTTGAATGTTCCTAAAAGAACACTGTATTAGAGGACTGGCATTTTAAGGTGTCCTGAGTCATCTCTATCTTTAATGTGAATGGGGAGCAGCTTGGGTCAGTGGAGGCTCTGAGGACAGATGGAGGACGGAGGAGGAAGAGAGGCTGTAATTACGTAGCTCAAGACCCAAAGAGAGCTTCCACTTTGATAGCAGCCATCCAGGGCCTACTTACAGATGGCTAGTGATATTTTGACATTAAATTCCCTCTCTCTTGCCAACAGAGGTGCTCCTGCTTTTAACTTTCAAATTAGAAATGTCTATTTATGGTAGCAATGGAAAATTCAGTAGGGTAGCAAAGTCAGCAGGTGTTGGAAAACCCCTAGAAAAAATACTAGGAAAGTGTCACCCAAAATCCAATTTATTTTTTTAAAAGGTAGGCACCAAAAAAAAAAAAAAAAAAAAAAGTGAAAGCCAAGAAAAAAATGCTCCTGGAAAGGCCGAAACATGCTCTATGATATTTTCTGCCCTCTCTCTTTTTTTGACCTGTGATATTAGGCCATCTTTTATGAAGATCATCGTTTCTGAAAATCAATAACTTTAACTAATTGCTGAGATGTCTCCTGAGGCAGTGGGAGATAATAGGGTAAGTAAACACTAGGCAGTTGCTGTATCAGAGGAAGGGATCATTCCAGAATGCAATTAAGCCCAGCACGGGTGCCCCCTTTTAATCAGATCCCTCATTCTCTGTGGGGCTCACCCAATGGGCCAGACTTTATTGAGCTGCTGGATTAAAGGCATGAGAGTTGAGTCCCATTTTGTTCCATGTCTAATCTTAGAGAAGCCATTTATTGCTTTTACCAGTTTTCAGGACCAGTCCCAGGAAGTATTGAGAATTGGGTGTGACTCGTGATTACTGTTATATGGTCCTTTGCAGTTTGCAAAGCACATTTATATGCATTGTTGCATTTAGTCCTTCCAACCACTCCACATCATTATTATATTATTATTATCACAATTTTGCTCCCAGGGAAACAGAAGGCTGCAGAGATCCTCTGACTGGTCTAAAATCTTAGAAAGGGATGGTTCTAAACTGAGGTTTTCTCCCCCGGGGCCTGCTGCTCCACAGTTCACATCGATTCCAAGGAGACGCCAGTAGTCCACCACACTCTGCACTCCTAACTTTATTAATAATAACAGTGACAATAGTGACTGCCACTTGGGATGGCCACATGATGCCAGGTACTTCTCATTTCAACCTCATACCCAGTCTATGCTATAGATTTTATAACTCAACTTCTTTTATGTTTGAGTAAACTGAGGCTCAGAGAGATTAGGTATGTTATCCCAGGTGCATAGCTACGAAGTGATAGGGACAGGATTCAAATCAACCCCTGTTTGACTCCCTAGCTCTTAACCACGCTCGTTACTATGACCCTGCTGGGGTTTCCTTTGGTTGCTCTTTCAAGGTTTCCTCCTCCTTCCAAACGTCTGATTCAACAGAGCAGAAGCACACAGAGTGCTTTCAAAGGCACGAGAACAAATTACAGGCTATAGAAGGACAAGGAAAGGGCCATGGGTCTTCCAGGACTTCCAGTGGGAGACATAACAGATCTGTGGAGCCAAACTGTAATAACAGATGCTTTGTCCGGCGGGGGGTTAGGGGGCAGATGGGCATGGAGTTCATGGGGGGCGGGTACAGGGGAAATGGGACTGACCAACCCACACCGAGGCATCAAGTCCCTCCCTAAGGGACTCACTGTGGATCCTCTAGCCTGAATCATTCCTTTTTTATAGCAGAATGGGGTGCTTAACCCCCAGGCATCCTTTACTAATAATGGCCCCCGGCAAGGCACAAGAGCAGTGTGGCCAGCTTGGTTTGAAGGCAGCAGCCCGTTCTGAACATGGCAGCACAGACTGAGGACTATAAGACCCCCTGCTTGCTTACAGATGCTCCAGGACTGAGTAAGTCCTGAAAGATAAATTTCAAGATAAAGGCCATAATATACTTAAGTGCGACTTAAGCCTTTGGGTTCAGTTAAAAACAATCAGAAGTCCCCTGCCATCTTTTCAAGATATTTAGCTCGTTTCCTCACTGAACAATGCTGGCAGAAGGGTGGAGGATGTTGGTGAGAGGAGGTGTGGGAAAAAGACAATTTGTCCAACCCCATGAAAAGAAACCCTTTGAAGGTTTGGAGGAGGTAGGAGAATCCGTGTGTCTTCCATCTTCCACCATCCCCTGGGGAAGCAGTAGAGCACTTTTCCTCTCTGTTGAAGCTCATGGTTCTAGCCCTGGCTTCACATTAGAATCAGCTGGGGGACCTTTTCAATCTATCCAGGCCTTGAAACCCACCACCCCAAAATCTCCGGGGGTGTGGTCCAGGTACTGTAATTTTTATAAGCTCTCCAGAGGATACTACTGCTCTAGAATTCCACAATCAGAAACAAAAGAACCAACACAAGTGTCTAATTAAACTTTCTACCCTTCTGGTGCGTTTGGAAGGGAAACAGTCATCATAAGTTACTTTGAAAGAGGGGAAGAGAGGCAGGAGAGGAGAAGCAATTTGTCGAGACGGAGGGCTGGTGAGGGCGGGCTGGGTAGGAGGAGCCTCCTTTTCTTTTTGCTCTCACACATCCTTTTTTCCTGGCGGTATATTACAATATCAGTAGTCCAGTCGGCTTTGCTTTCTATGTTCGCAGGCAGGAGGTCTCTACTCCTTCCCCAGCATGACCTTTCCAGTGAGAAATATACCACTGTTTTAATGTCTTTCCTGGTAAGGAAAACCCACATCTTTCTTTTCTAAACCTCAGCTCTTTGCAAGCCCAAGCAGTGGGTCATGTGATGTCTGCATCTGCTTAGGAGGAGCCAGGGACCACATTCAGTGCATTCTGGACAGAGCGGAACACGTGCACATGCAGTGAAAACGCATTCAGACCTACCCCGGTCTCAGCTTTCCACGGAGCTGTAAACCCAGCATGTCTGCCATTGAATCGACAGCAGTCAATTCTTTAAGAGCATGGAACTCAGTCTCTCAGGGGGCCTGGCCTGGAGAGGCTGCCCGAATTCCTGTGTGCTTAAAGGTGAACTCGTGTTTCTTGATTTAACTGGGTCAGTTCAGTTGTTTATTTCTGCCATTCAGTCTCAGGGCCGAGCTGGCAATTCCCAGAGATCGGGGGCTCTGAGTGACCGGGACAGGTGTTCAGTAACCCCCTGGGAGTGTTATTGAATTTTGTTCCTCCCCCAGCCTCCCGGTTTATGTATGAGTTGTTATGTGACCGAATTCTATTTTTAACTGTCAACGTGCTCTGTTCCACTGGAATCATGTTCTCTAGACACTGCATTATGCAAGCCGGCTCTAGGGTTTGCCAGAAGTGCTCAGCTAAACTGTGACAATTCCCAGCGGTAATCACTGAGACACCCCTTTCTCTGCCCCGCCCTGCCCCAGTGATGCAAACAGCAAGCTTCCTGGATGCAGAATAGAATTGCAGTTATGTTTAGGACCTGTCTGGTGCTACCTGAGGAGAAAGTCCTGTCTGGCCACTTCGATCAGCTTCTCTCATCTTGTCTCCTGCCTAACCCCAGAATAAATCCTAGGGGTCTTGGTGGGGGAGGGCTTTCACAAGGCTGTCGGTGAAGATGAAACTTGAAAGCGATCGTAATGAGGTGCAAGCAATGTAATGCTCATTGTAACGGGTCTCCTCTGGCTGTAAGCAGCAGAGGAGAAACAGGGGTTTAGATGGAAGGCTTCCAGTGGAGAAGCCACTGTCATGGAAGTATTCCTGTTCAGTCCTTCATTATCCTAAAGGGAGTAGGTTAGATGAAGTCCCAGGTTGTTTTTCTTTGGGCTAATCAGAGAGAAGTGGTCTTTGAGAACTATGTAGAGCCTGGGGTTTTCCCTCTGAATTTTTTTTTTAATTAAAAATTTTTTCAGTGTTCCAAAATTCATTGTTTATGCAGCACACCCAGTGCTCCATGCAATATGTGCCCTCCATAATACCCATCACTAGGCTTACCCCCACTACCCCCCTTCCAAAACCCTCTGACTTCTTCTGTAGGACCAGCATCTGGCTCATCCAAGATGACCTAGAGAAGGGGCGGGGCCTATGTCAGAGACTCCCAGCAGTCTCTGCAGGGAGAATGTTAGTATCAGTCAGGATTTCTTGGTGGCAAGCAATAGAAACCAACCCTCTAATAAGATTGAACCTCCTTGGGCTCCTGGGTGGCTCAGTCGTTGAACATCTGCCTTCCGCTCAGGTCGTGGGAGTGAGCCTGGCATTGAGCTCCCTGCTTGGTGGGAAACCTGCTTCTCCCTCTTCCACTCCCCGCTGTGTTTCCTCTCTCCCGGTGTCTCTGTCAAGTAAATAAATAAAATCTTAGGGAAAAAAAAAAAAAGAATGAATCTCCTTAAGAAGAAAAGGACTTTTTAGAAAATAAGTTCTATGAAAACAGGGCTACCTTGTGCACAGCTGCCTCCCTGGCAGAGCAGACCTTGAACCTAGTAGGTGTTCAGTAAAAGTTTGTGGCCTGAAAGAAGATATGGTGGGGAGCAAAGAATTTTTAGGAAAGACTGAGAACCAGTTTCGGAAAAGGAGCAGAATGAAATGAATGCTTTCCAGCCACTCTAAAGTTTTTGAACATGTATACCCATGCATCAAAATCCAGAGGAAGAGAAGGAGAGTGGAGTTTTTCAGAGAAAAACAGAACCATTGGAATATACACAGAAAGGGGTGGGGGAGAGGTAGAGAGAAAGAGAGAGAGAGAGAGAATTATGACGAAGTATTGGCTCACACAATTATGGAGGCTAGCAAGTGCAACGTGCCAGGGGGGTTGGAGTTGGAGACCCAGGAAGAGCTGATGTTTCACTTTAAGGGCCATCAGGCAGGAAAAACTGCTGTTGCAGATGAAGCCCAAAGGCAGTCTGCTGGATAATTCTCCCCTACTCAGGGGAGGGTTGGTCTTTTTGCTAGATTCAGACCTTCAACAGATTGGGCAAGCACCAACCACATATGATTAAAATGTTAATCTCATCCAAAATTGCCTTTGCAGAAAATTCCAGAATAATTTTTGACCAAATAGCTGGGCATCCCATTGCCCAGTAGACACATTAAATTAACCATCACAGAGAGGGGGAGAGAGAGCGAGAGAGAGAGCGAGAGAGAGAGAGAGCGAGAGCGCACATCTGGCCTAGTTTGAATCATAGGACCATCCCTTTGGCCGGTAGAAGGCAAGATGTTCTGTTGCGTAATTCCAGAGACTTTGCACAATGGAGCAGAACTTATTTCCCAAAGGGAAAGTGGGGAGCTATTACCAGGAGAAAGGGGAATGGATATTGGGAAGCCATAAAGCTGGCTCTTCTTTAAGGAGTCTTCATCACTTGCTTCTGTGCGGGTTAACAGCAAAACACATCTCTCTGCTTTGACTTCATCTTTCAGCTCCTCTTCTCTGTGTGAAAGGGAGAGCAGGTGGGATGGGGAAAGAAAGAATTTCTGTCCCTTTGCTCCTTTACCTCCATCATGAGTAGATTAAACTATCTGAGGGTAGGCCATCAGCTTCAGACCCTCACTCTTTTTTTTTTTTTAAAGATTTTATTTATTTATTTGACAGAGGTCACAAGTAGGCAGAGAGGCAGGCGGGGTTGGGGGGAAGCAGGCTCCCTGCCGAGCAGAGATCCCGATGCGGGCCTCGATCCCAGGACTCTTGAGATCATGACCTGAGTCAAAAGCAGAGGCTTAACCCACTGAGCCACCCAGACGCCCTTCTTTTTCATTCTTTACAGGTGTCATATAGCTGTGGCTGCGGCTAACCTTTGTGGAATTAAAAAGGCACCCATTCCTCGATGCTTTACATCCATTGCTCAGAAATTCTTGTAATGGACTGGTTTTTTTAGAACATGATGCTACTATATACAAGAATATTGTCGCAGTAAGTCTCACATGCATACAATGTCAATGATGCCTCCCTAGGTATGACACTCTTGTGCAGTGTAAAACTTGACCACCCATACATGGCAGACCTGAATAATCAAGGGAGAGGTAGACCACCAGAGGTCAGGAAAGCACAATTTGTTCAGTGTTCTTGTGAATGGTGTGTGTGTGTGTGTGTGTGTGCATGCACGTGTACACACGTGGTGCAGGGATAAGGGTGTTCCATTTCTTTGGGTTTTGACCAATAGCTGAGCCTCTGATCAGATTCAAGATAGAATTATGAGTCTAAGACTCCTCTGGCATGGCAAGTCCACCATAGCTCCCCCAAACCTGCCTGCAAGTAATTAGGGGCTTCTGTTCTCCTCCCAGGAGAGTTCCTAGGAGACGTACATAGCTCAGATCAGACCAGCAGGGAGAGTCAATGACAGATATTGCCACTCAAGGGCACATCCTCTGTGATACCTTTTCCAGAGGTTTGTAAACCTGACCTCTGATTAGCATGAATAGATGGACTCATTGCAAATTCCATGGATTCATGGTGGGGTAGGCAAGATCAAGTCCAAAATAAAAGCAGATAAGATAAACATAAGAGAAATTCTAATGTGGCTCCCCCCCATATCTCAAAGGATTATATTATACACATGCTCAGACCTGCTGCCCATTTTTATAAATAAAGTTTCATTGGGACACAGCCCCAACTCACTTGTTTATGTATTGCCCATGGCTGCTTTCATAATCCAGTGGCAGAGCTGAGTAACTGCCACAGAGACCATTCTGTCCCCAAAGTCTAAAATACTTATCTGACCTTTCACAAATATGAAACCCAGCCCAGGCTCTGGGCAGCCAGTATTGATTTTTCGGTGTTGGAAATGAAAGGTAAAACTTGTTTGCCATCCCTGCTCTACACTTAAGCTAGTGTTTGGGGGAATAGTTCTCTGTGCTAAGGAGGCCAAGTTAGGCCCTGCTTTCTTTCCTGGCTATCTAACCGTTGCTAGCTTTGTTAGTGATCTAATCCATCCGCCACAAGGGCGCAGAGAAGCAAGTGTGGATGAAACTGTCCTACCGGGTATGGTCAGCAGCGTCCACTCCATCGGCCCCTCTGGGACTTGCCCCCAGGTGGATGTGTGTGCTTCTGCACACGGTTAACACCAACGGCCCGACTAGAGGGCGGCAAAGATGCTGCCCATCATCAAAGGGGCATGGGAATCTGTGTCGAGATGTTTGAATTTTTTTAAGAGGATTTTTTTTTTTTTAAAATTTCAGGTTTGAGGTGGCTGATGGGGCAGGAACCGAAATGGCTTAGTTTCTGCTGATTCTAACAATTGCCAACTCTAAGGACACTCCCTTATCCCTTCCGCTTTGGCTTCGGCCTTTGGAAATGGGAAGGGAGATAAGGAGTGGGAGCTGCAAAAGGAGGGGAAGAGAAAATGCAGGCAGAACGAAGGGGTAATAACGTTCTGAAATTCTGAGTGTTGAAATACACCGAGGTGGTTGAATCTGAAGCTTAATCAAGTGCCCCCACCCCACCCCCGTCAGGTCCCGCAACTCTCACAAACGGTGAGGGAGCAGCCGAGCCCTTCTGGGGCTCTGAGCAGGGGGGCTAAGTAGGGGGTCGGGGAGGAGCCGGCGGTTAGGCCCCGCCCCCACCCGCCTGGTCCCGCCCCCTCGCGCCAGAGCGGAGCCCCCCCCCCCACTCCCACAGCAGCGCGCAGAGCCGGGAGGGGAGATTAAAACCGCCGCCACCGGCTCCGGGCGGGTCTGCCAAGTCCGGGCCACGAGGGCCGGGTCTGGTCCCGCCGAGCGGGCTGCCGCACGAAGAAGGCCCGGCACGTGGCGGGCACCCCGAGACGTCCCCACAGCTTCGCGGGGAAGATGTGAGGAGCCGGAGCCGGTGCGGGGGTGCTGCAGTTCCCGATGGAGGGCTGGGTGCGCACGTGAGTACTGCGGGCCCGCGGATGCCGGGCTCCGCCGAGTTCAGGGTCGCCCACCTGCGCTTTCCTTCTTCGGTCTTCGTTTTTATGTCTGCGGCCCCTTTGGCGGGAACCGGTGCTTTCCCGCTCCAGAAGGTTCTGTGGAGCCGTTAAATCAGGCGGTTTTGGCTTTCTAGCCACAGAGGTGGTCCCCGTTGGGAGAGAGAGCTCCTAGACGCCCTGCGTGTGTGTCAAAAAGGCAGAGTCCTCATGGCTTTATGCTGGCGAGCATGCGTCAGGGCTGCTGATGCGGCGGGTAACCTGGGGAGACGAGCTGCTGTCTCCCCCGGACAAAGACCAGGCTTGCTTGCTATAAAAGCAGTGGGACCCCCCGAGCTCAGTGTACCTGCGCTGTGGTGCTTACACGCGGGGTGCGGGGCATCCTTCTGGGTGATGCTGTCAGGCTGCTCGCGTGACACTCGGGGTGAGGAGGACCCGCGCGGACGCGGATGTTCCTGCCGGGGGCTGCGCTGGGAGTAGTAAAATCTCTGGTCTCTGACCTATCCGGGCCAACTTACTAGCTTGAAAGTGGGGTCAAATCTAAGTTCAAAAAGGGTGGACATTTGGTTTCCATAAGTGGACCCAAACGGGGCTTCTGTAAAACACTTTTTTGGGGATTGGTGTGGATCTCGGAGAGAAAATAGTGTGCCTTTCTCCAAGTTTGCCAATTGTGTAGACCGTGATCTGGCAGCTGGAAATGCAGGGGTTTGACTCATACTTTATAAATGTAGTTGCTGCACCTGTTCTTACCCAGCTCTCCCTTGAGGGCTTGGGCCCGCTGTCAATTGTAATTATTAACCCGGATTCAAATGCTCACCAGCTGTGCGCTGTCCCTCCCCCAGTTTAGCTCTCATCTCCACCTGTTGGTGATGAAAACCACTCCCCTTCTCACTTTTGTGGGCTGGGGAAGTGTGTTTAGGTGCAAGCAATTTTCTCTCTCTTAGTTCTGAGAGCAAGCTAACCCGAGCTTATAAGTGGATGCCACGGTAGAGCTAACATTTTTGTAGCCTGGGGCCTGGATAGCCTAGGGTCTACGTCCCCAGGCATTGAAACTGCCATGGCATTGAACTTGTGTCTGAATGGCTCAGCAGTTGCCTCTGCCAGGACGCTAGCTAGCTATACACCCCTTCTACCCTGTACCCAACTTGCAAGTGAACTGAGCCCATTGGATGCATTGCCTGGGTGGTGCCACTAGATGGGGCTCTATTTAATTTCCAGCAGTATGGGTTCGGGGTGGTAGTTTTTACTGCAGAACTCGGGTCCCAGGCTTTCTATAACTGAGACTTCAGGACTATGTGGGAAAACTCCAGAGGTTCATTTGAGATGTCCTCACTCCTGTTTGTATGTAGACACAACTATAAAATGTAGATTTTGTTGGTGGGGATGTCTTTTAGTAAATTGTTCGCCCAGGGGCGGAGTGAGTCCTGTTGGACTTCACTTGCTCTGGAGAGTGTCTTTTTTTACTTTGCACAAGAGGGCCACATGTCCATCCTAATGCTGGCTCTGGTTTGGGACCACCAGGAAAAGGCCAAGAGAATCCCGAAGTCTCAGGCTTCTCCCCTGTCACCTCCCCACCCCCCTCCCATCACTGAATCGACACCAGCAACCATCCACCTTGAAATTCATTGGTAGATAAGAGAAAATGAAAACCTCACCTTGCTCTCTTGGGTTCTATTACTCACACCTGAATGAAATTCCTTACTGAGGAATGAGAAAATTAAGGAAAAGCTCTAAGGGAGGGGAAACAGGAGGCACTTTCCTTCTAGGAACATGGAATGATGCTTCTGGCCTGGGCTGAGGTCCAGAACTGTTTGTTTGTTTGTTTTTCCCCTGTGTCCCTGAGTCAGTCGCCCTACCCCCAAGTCTCAGTGTCAAGACAGGACGACTGTGTTCTGAACCCTCCTACCCCACCCCTCGTTGTGATGTCCTCTATGTATGTGCTGCCTTGGACTCTAGGCCCTGGGTATGGCAAGGACAGGAGATTTTTCGCCCTCCTTCAGGTAGTTTACAGGCTGGGAGAATACGAATTACCTCTGGTAGGATGGGCACATTTCCAGAAAGAAACAAATACTTCAGCTTATTCCATGGACACTGGAGCTCAGGGTCTGGTGAAAACTCCCCATCCCTTTGCAGCAAGGCCAGTGGAAATCCACAGAGGCTTAAACCTACTATTTCATTTCAAAGAACTTCTTCACCCAGGCAAACATGGTGGAAAGGAGTCCTCCCTGATAACAATGAGGGCTTTCAGGCCAGATATTTATTTTTTCCTGCAGTTTGTCTTTGACATTTATTTTTTATTTTTAAAGATTTTACTTATTTATTTGACAGAGAGAGAGAGAGAGATGACAAGTAGGCAGAGAGGCAGGCAGAGAGAGGAGGAAGCAGGCTCCCCACTGAGCAAAGAGCCCGATGTGGGGCTCAATCCCAGGACCCTGAAATCATGACCTGAGCCGAAGGCAGAGGCTTAACCGACTGAGCCACCCAGGTGCCCCTATCTTTGACAATTATTTTAACTCTTGTGAATTCTAACACCCATATAGAAAAATATATTAACTGTAATGTATACTTTAACTTTTTAAAATATAAAATAAGACTGGGAGGGAACTTTGTGTCAGGCTCCCTACCCCCCCACCCCGGCTTGTGATTTCTCTCTCTTTCTCTCTCAAATAAATAAAATCATAAAAAAAAAAAACTTGGAACATAAAGAATAAAAACACCCATATACCTACCACTAAGTCAATAATTATTAACACTTTGGCATATTTGCTCTTTTATCCATATCTATCATCTGTTTTGTGGGTGTGAATTGCATGAAAACAGCAGTTGTGAGGATACTTTAAAATATTTCAACATAACCCTACTAAGAAGAGGGATATTTTACTATTTAATCACACTATTCAAGAAAATTAATGTATAATTTTTAATCCATAGTCAAATTTCACAAGTTGACCCAAAAATGTCTTATATGGCTAGGTTTTTGAAATCTGGACCTACTCAAAGTTTATACATCACATTTGCTTGTATTTTCTGTCTCTTGTTTTTATGATCCTGACCTTTTAAAAAGGGTAGGTCGGTTGTCTCAAAGGCTCTCTTTCTGCATTTGTCTGCTCTGTCTCTTTGGTATTTCACCTGTTCTCTGTTATTTCCTATAAACTGGAAGTTAGGGCTAGTGGACTCAGTCTTCTTGTGGTTCTAATTCCTGTCTGTTGGATTTCTAATGAGATTGAGCACTTTTTCATATACTTGCCATTTAGATTTCTTCTCTAATGTGCATATTCAAGTAGCTTGCCCGTTTTTTTTACCGTTGTCTCTTTTTCTTATTGATCTGTAGTTTTTTAAAGATTTTATTGATTTATTTGACAGAGATCACAAGTAGGCAGAGAGACAGGCAGAGAGAGGGGGAGAGGCAGGCTCCCCGCTGAGCAGAGAGCCCGAGAGAGCCCCAGAACCCTGGGATCATGACCTGAGCTGAAGGCAGAGGCTTAACCCACTGAGCCACCCAGGCACCCCATGTAGTTTTGTTTTTTATTCTAGATATGTGTGGAAATCTGTTCTCCCACTCTGTCATTTGCCTTTTTACTCTCGTGAAGATGTTTTGAGTAGAAGTTTCTAAATTTAATTGTGACTTATTACAGGAAACTTTCCTGAACTGGGGTCCCAAAAAAAAATTTCTCATAGATTAGATCCAGTTATGAAAGGCAACCGAAGGGGATAAAATCCTCCTGGAAGGGTTTGTGTGTATGGTGGCATAGGCCAGGTTTCATTTCTTCCCCACAAAACTATTTATTTAAAAAGAGTGTCAGTGTGCCTGGGTGGCTCATTGGGTTAAAGCCTCTGCCTTCGGCTCAGGTGGTGATCCCAGAGTCCTGGGATCGAGCCCCACATCGGGCTCTGCTCAGCGTGGAGCCTGCTTCCCCCCCTCTCTCTGCCTGATCTCTGTCTGTCAAATAAATAAATAAATAAATAAAATCTTTAGGGAAAAAAAGTGTCCTTTCCTGAGTGTCCACAGTGCTACTTGCGCCCATAAACCAAGGGCCCCTATGTGTGGGTGTGTTTGGAAGATGGCCATTCTGTCCATTGGTCTGTTTTGCTATCGTCGGACCAACACATTATCTCATTGTAGCTTTGTACAGTGTTGATATCCAACTGTGCAAGTTTTTTCCTCTGTATTACTTTAAGAAAGACTTGACTAAGATTTTGATGTTTTTTGTAAGGACTGACTCAAACCTGGAGCTTCCCTTTTGGAATGAGTAGCATGGGGCTGGGATTCTTTTTGGGGCTGTGTTCTTGGAAGTGACTTGCCAACTTCCCAGTTGGTCCTTCCCAGGGGCTTTCCCATCTGTGGCTTAAAATCTGATTTGATCCCATGGAAGTCTGATATTTGGAATCTCTGTATTTGTTACATTCTGTTTCTTGGAGTAGTCTGAAATGTAGCAATTGAATCTGAAATAGCTTAGGACTTTTCTAAGAGAAATCACCTGATATTTGGAAATGGGTGACGGAGTGGCTGTTTTGACTCTTCCTTTGGGGCCTGCATCCTGGAGAGAGAATGAACTCTGGAGTCTGAATTTTGGGTTCAGTTTTAGGGTGTATTATTTTAGCCTATATCACTTACCAGCCATGGTCTCTGGGCAAGTAAGTGAACCTCCCTGGCCTCAATTTCCTTATCAGTAAAATGGGTTATTAGTATCTACATCTTGGGTGTTGACAGGGCTTAAACGAGATCTAGAGATCTAGATCGTATGTGAAAGGGGCCTGACATTGAACAAGTGCTTGGTAAATGTTATTATTCTTGAGAGGAATTCCTCTTCCCTCCAAGGGCTTTGAGACTCACCAAGGAGCATGACAAAAACAACATTCCTTTTGCTTTTCTGAGATGCAGGTGGCTTTACTCCTTGCAAACTCTACAGGGTGTTCCTGATATTGTCACCTGCCCCTCAGCAATGTGAAGGGAAAACAATTTATTTGTGTCCTTGGCTGAAAATCACGTATACTCAACTCCTTTAGTTCTTTGAACCTAACATTTTCAAGGTCCCAGATACTGCAACTGGGGAGAGTCAGAATCACGCCCAGGGTCCTGTCCTAGATCTATTTCACAGCAGGTTAAAATCTGCCTTTGCCTATTCACTGGTGTGGAGGGCTTTTTACCACCCTGTGGACCTCTCTCAGGTCTAGGAAGTGTGTGTGCACACTGCCCCAAGGAGAGTTAGGTTCTTAGGGCTGCCGTACATCACAGGGAGAAACTTATGGTTTATTCGCTCAGCAACCAAAATGAAAAAGCCCAGTGTAGTGGAGCCAAGAGTTGATGCCTCTAGTAGACCTAGAAACACCCAGACAGGGAGGAACCTCCAGAGCACACTGGATGGGGCAAAGGTCCCGGGAAGAGTAGAGCCACGTGGTCTTGGGAAAGTTGAGGGGTTGGGGTGGGGGACCCTCAGGAGACAGTTGGTGTCAGGCTAGTCTGCATCCCTAGGGACAGCCAGCCAACCTGCCACTGCCCCAAGCCATGCCAACGGATAGCAGTGTTGAGAAGTGACTTCTGCTGTCCTAGCCCCAAGGCCATCTTCTGAACAGCACCACCACCTCAAAAGCCTTTCTAGAAATAGGAAAGTGGGGATATGGGAGGGACAGTCTTAGGTCTAGTACCTGCGTGGAGCAGGACAGGGGCAGGCCATCCTTGTTATATTGAAATGGAAAGATGTCTGTGATCTAAAGAGGTTGCAATGACAGTTGCATAACTGTACCTATAGTATGATCCCATCTAATAAAAAATACACGTGTGTGTAGATGACTGTTGCACAGGACCTGGGTGGTTACTTCCATGAGATTTGAAGTACTTGTCTTGGGGTAGAATTATTGTTTTTAAAAAATGATGTCTATTTTCTGTGTTTATCTGAAGATTTTCCTGGTTAAAGGAGTTTTTGTATTTTGTAATCAGAATTTTAAAAAAGGAACATCACTGGGATTGTCTCTTTTAACCTAAATAGTTGGGAATAGAGAGAGGGAAGTGAATTTGTGAATCACCATTAAAATCAACATTTATGATCAATTGCCACTCATACACATAGTAACTATCATATATTTATACACCTCTAACATGTAACCCTCCACATGTTAGTCACTAATTGGTTGCTAAAATACGATGTTCTCTCTAGTTTGGGGACATATCTGAAAGATTCCCTTGGCCCCCTGACTCAAAAGTTCTGGCTGAGGTTCTTTCCATAGCAGCATGGGGGGAAAAAGTCACAAGAGCTCTGTCTGGATTGGAGAGAGGCAAGAGGGCATTTTTCTTTCTGATTTTCGTCAGTGTCTCACAGTGACATAGCCTTGGTCAGGGTTAGCCCCTCCCTATTATGGGGATCAATGTCCGTGCCTTAAGAAAAGTAGGGAATTATTCTCTCAAGCACCAGAAGGAGGGAGGAGTCTGGGGCTGGTATGGTAATACCTGAAGGTCCTTAGTACTCAGGGTCCTCCTGTCTCTGCCCCGACTCTGGGCACTGAGCTCACAAGACCATGGCTGGACCTTCAGCCGTCCCTCCTTGTTTCAGCTGCAGTTGGAGGAAGGGTGGTGATGTGTCTTCCAAGAAGCCTCACCCAAGGCTTGCCCTCCTCTTTGGTGTCACCCGGTCTGCCCAAGAGGCTCTAAATATGGTTTATTTTTCTTCTCTTTATATGTATATTTATATGTTTATGTATTTACTCATTTATGTGTATATCTATACAGAATCTGGCACATTGCTTAAGAGTTCTGCGACTAAAAAAAAAGAAAGGATTGTGGGCAGGCACCAAGCAATCTGTCTAAAAGCTCTTTTTTTTTTTTTTTTTTGCTATGAAGCTCATAATTTTATACGTGCTTCAAGGATTTCAGGATCAGACTGGATTTTTGAAAAACTGGAAAACCAAAGGTGCTGTAAAGACTCCCATGGGAAGGTCTGCTCACCAACCAAGATGGTTTTCTTGCTGCGGTTGGTCGGCCGGGCTCTTCTCCAGTTCGCTGTGAGGGCTCAGCATAGCAGATCCACAGCTTGTGGGGAGTGCACAGCTGTCTCGC
>PISX010006626.1:45922-95978 GCA_004024625.1 Mellivora capensis | reverse complement strand
TTCAAGTTAATGCTGGTCCCCAGTCTTAGGGGACTCTCGTATTGGGGTATTACTTCCCAATGCGTCTCCTCTGGTGGCTCCCTCCCCCTTTTGTTTATCTTCCGATACCAGTCCGGTGTTCCCGCTCGGCTTTACCTGCCCACTGGCGTCTTCTGCCCCCGTAGAGATCCTGACGAGTAGAATTTTGATCTCAGGCTGAGTTCATGAGTGATCGGAGTTCCTTGGTAGGTAATCAGCTCACTTTAGGGGACAGGTTGAACCAGAGCATCCTCCTAGTTCCCCGCCATCTTGTCTCCTCAATTTTACATTTTTTAAAGTATTTCCCTAACAGAAGATCCAATCATAGTGTTCTTTGCCTTTGTCTTTGTTCTTCCTTTTGCCCAGAAGGCTCTCCCAGATGTTTCTAGATTTGCTCTCCCTCTTTATTCAGATCTTTGCTAAAATGTCAGCTTTCAGTGAAGCCTTTCTTATTTATTATTGTACTTAACACCTTAAGAATACTGCTGAGCACTCTTCTTAGCGCTTTCCACCATCTGCCATACTGTGTATTTTCCTGTTTTATTCCGATCCCACTAGAATAAAAGACCCATGTAAATAAGAACCTAGTCTGTTTTGTTCACTGTTATATGCCCAGGATCTAGAAGAGTTTGTGGGACATAAAAGGAGCTCGAGAAACACTTACTGAATAAATGTGTTACAAAAACACTTACCATCTGGAAATAAGGCAAAAAGGTGGGCAGAATGTCCTTTCAGTATCTTACAAAGACATTGACAGGTTGCCCCTAGAAATATTTAATCATGTAGCAGAATGTGTCTTTGCCTTTCCTATTTACTATCAAAGTTTATGAAGTTAGATGCTAACAATATACATGTGGTTGGTTAAAGATGCAAATAATTTCTGTCTGATAGAAAAGATATACCCCAAAGGTTATGGCTTTTAATTAACTTGTGCAACATTAACCAGTTTTATATCTAACCTATCAGCCTAATTCTAATATTCTATTTTGAATATGTATAAATACTTAGTGCTCCCAAGGTGTTCTTTATACGACTTTATCATTTCATTGATTCCTCCATAAAGGAGTAAATAAATCTTTGTTATGCGCTGATTTTGTATGTGAATGAAAGTCAAGCTCTTAACTTTTTGAAACTTCCACTCTGACAAATGAACTTAAATTGTGATGAACTGTGCAACTGTTGGCCATTATTCTTGACTTTTTGCTATCTGAGGCTTTGAGTTGGCCTTACCGAGAGAGAAACACAACACACACCCGGGCATCAGGACTATCCCTTGACCAGCAGAGACCACTTGGTCACCAATACTCTGTCCCATCAGATTCCTCCAAGCCAAGCCGGCCGAGCCCCTTGAACTTTGTGATCCAGCTTCTCCTCCTGCTGCCCCTTTCTTACGACCTCTTCACTTGTTAGTCACCTTTGAACTTAAGCACCCAGGACTGAAAATGGATAGGGTGATGGTGACTACCCCCAGGTGGGATAAAAAGTACGTTACAGGGACTCTCGGGTGGCTCAATCAGTTAAGCATCCAACTCTTGATGTCAGCTCATGTCTTGATCTCAGATCATAAGTTCAGGCCCCAGTGTGGAGCCTACTTTAAAAAAAAAGGTACTTACACTTACTTATCTAGGCTGACAAGCAACATGATTCTGACACAGAATATCAAACAGATATTATCTCTTGGAACAGCTCCAACGAATGGATAGCATCTACCCGGCCTGCTGTGTAGACAATGTTGAGGCTGGGCCAGTCCCACCCAGTGAAGTGTGATCAATCAGCAAGGCCTTCTACAGACACAGGATTAGGAGTGCAGAGTGTGTCCTACATCTTTCCTGACCAAGCTCTGGGAGGCGATGGTTCAACAGGAGAGATAAGCCACAAAGAAAATAGCTTGGCCACCAGGCAGGACTGGGCATTCTGCTGCTTTACCTGAGCAGTCCATAATAGCTTCTGGAGTACAGAGACAAAGCTCTGGGCTCTAGGACCTTGCTTCCCTAAAAGGAGGAGCCCAAGGACCTCACAGTGCAGCCTCATGACTCATGTTTGAGACAGAGAAAGTAACAGATACCTCCACCTGGAGACTTTACAAATGCTCCTATCTTTGGAATGGGTTGCCTCAGGCCATGAGACGTGCTCAGAACACACTCTTTTGGAGCCTTATGATGTGATGTCTGTAGGCAATGTCATCAGTCAGTTCAAAAACCACCTCTACCACTTACCAGCTCTGGTCCTTAGGAACAACAACAAAACAACAACAAAAATCACTGCATGCCTCAGTTTTCCCGTCAATCTAATGGGTCTGATGACACCAAGAATGGAAAGAGATGGGTTTCTGCTACTTACTAACTACAAAGCCAACTTCACAGGCCTCTGACCAATGCAGTCACATGGGGTCCTGGGCTCAGGTCCAGGAGTGTAATGTTCTGCAGTTGCTGTCCAGAAATTCTTAATAATTTTATCTTTACTTTGTGTCTTGTGAGACAAGGCCAATGGAGTGCTGGAGCCTGCACTGGGGGCTTGAAGCCTTGGCTCACATCTCCCTGGGATGGGTTCTCAGGCTGCCACACCCCACCCCCAGCAGGAGCCTGAGTGCAGCTGGGTGGGATCAGGGGCACCTTCCCCAAGTCCCAAGTTGTGGAGAGCAGCTCCAGGCACTTGTGAGGGTCAGCTGTGTCCCTGCAGGACTCCTGGTGCCCAAGGGGACTCAACATTAAATAGCAAGTGAAAACATCCAGCTGGTGACAAGACCTCAGAGGAAAGTAAAAGCTTTTTCCTGCTTTTTGAACAATGAGTCCCACATTTCCATTTTCACTGGGCCCCACAAATTACCCAGCCTGCTCTGACCAACTGCAGGAGAAGCGAAATTATTTAACCTCTCTCAGGCTTCATTTCCTCCACCACAGGATGTGTCCTGAGACTTTCCTGACAAGATTCTGATAACAGAACCAACTATGTAAGGTTCCGAGTACATTGCCAACAACCCATAAACATTGATTCTCAACCTTTCTCTCTTCAAAATTTCTAAACGGACTTTTGGCAACAATTTTCCAAGGGCTTTCTCTCCAAAGAGGAAAGGGGGAAGCAGGTAAGTCATGAGTGTTCGTTGTGATAAAGAACAAAAGTTTTCTCCAGGCAGACCACCACCACTTCCCTCAGCTGTTAATAATGATACCAGAACCAGAAGCATGGGCGTGACATTAGCAGTGAGCACTCCTGACCTTTCTAGGAATTTCTGAAGTGAAACACAGAAGTAGCATTTTTCCTTTTCCATCTCCTCTCATCTCTGCTTTCCCCCACTCAGCTATCTGGGGTGCTCCCAGGTCTTTCAAGTAGCCTTTCCTTCTAGAAGATTCTACCCCACAGCTACATTCTCTCAGGTGTCCTGATAGCATCTCAAGCCTCGAAGTTTTGTTTACTTGCCTATGTACTCCACCCTTCCTTCCAAAGATAACTCAGCCCCGTGGTCCCGACTTCCCCAAACACAATCACAGCTGCACCCATGTCCCACCCCTGGAAAACCAGTTTTGCTTTCCCGGTTTGACCCTCCCCATTCAGCCAGGTGCATCTAAGACTCTGGCCACTGATGTGCCTTAGAACGCCAGCATGAAAGATGGGGTTAAAGGAAGCCTGACAACCATAGTCCTAAGCATTGAGGACACACAGGTGAATATGAGGCCATCAACTTGACTCTGCCCTAATGAGGTTCGGGGTCTCACTGGAAATACAGATATTGAGCAGGAAGTCATTCCACCACCCATAGGGAAAACATGCTACACAATTCTGTCCTGTTTAAATATGGTCATGCTTATACTCTCTCACACACTGAGAAGGTCCACGTTGTGGGTGGGCTAACATGAGGTCCTCACCTTCTCACCAGGAGGGTCTTGTCAAAGTCCCATACTCTTTAAAGAGTTTTGATCCAACCATTGGCCAGTCTTTCCCCAGGAGTAGCAGCTTATCTGTCTCCCAGATTCATTCAATAGGTTAACACACACTGTTCAGAAAACCCTTTGCTGAAATTCCGTCGTCAAAGGAAGACCCCATATGCTACTTCTCTCTTGGGGTCCTTCCTGACTCTGTTCCACCAGGCAGGTGGCGCTCATTTCTGAATCTCTGTGGTGTGGTGCAGGAACTTGGCTCACAGCAATTCATATATTTTCTTGTTCGATGGGTATCTGAGTACTTCTTACACCCCCCTACAGAATCTAGCAAAGGGCTTAGAGAGCAGAAACCACTCTTCCCTCCACAGGGCCCCTCTTGCCCATGGACACAGCCGTGTGCCATTACAGATCACCCTGCCCTGCACAGTGCTGTCTCCAGGCCAGTCGTCCCTGACCTCCCTGCAGGACTCTGGGCAGCAGGACAGGTGTTTTCTTCCTTTCTGAAGCACCCCACCCCCCATCCCACAGTGGCCCTAGCACCAGGCACACAGCGAGTCTCTACTATGTGTTTGTAGGAATTTGCTATGTTGTACATTTTGAACTCACGAATTTTACTGAGTAGATGTGAATAAAATGCTGAAGTCATTGAAATGGGAGGCCTGGGATAGTAAAAATGAAGAACTGGCCCCTGAAAAATCTTGCTAGAAATTTTGAAGAGGAAGGAGAAGCAAAAGGAAATTGAGAAATGAAGAAAAAGGAATCCGAAAGGACAGTCAGTGCAGGCCCAGTGTAGATGATGCAGCTGTCTGTGATCAACAGCAAGCAGGATAAAACGGATGAAGAATGTTCCCTATGAAGTGTCTCACGGTGTATGTTTATGCTTCCACCAGCATGACGGGGACCTGACTGAGTTCAGCTTAACAAGCATCTACCGAGGGACCATAATGTGATGAGCAATGTCCCAGGTGACAGGGGTACAGGGGTGAATAAAAGTGTCTCTCCCTTTGGGAACCCCAGCTTGTATGGAGCAGGGATGAAGAGAGCTGTCCGAGGAATGCCCACTCCTGTCCCTCAACAGCCAGGAGCTATCACTGATGGCCAAAATTTATGGGGAGGGTTGGCTTTCCCTAAGGCAAGAAGCTTCCTGGAACTGTAATGTACCTGTGAGTGCCTCTCTGAGCCCAGTCCATCTCTTGATGTGGTGGCTCTCCATTTCCTCCTGCAGACTGTGCCCCACCTTCCCACCTTCCCTGGCTCCCAACTATTGCCCAGACAGGTGATACTCTCCCACAGTATCAAGAGCACTAGGCATCTGCTAACACTCTGGGGAGTCTTGGCAGCATGTCTCTCAGGTCTCACAAGCCGAGGGCCATCTCAGGATGGACTGCAGCTCCTGAATGTGATCTTGAGATAGCAAAACCACGTGTCATCTGCATTTAATGCTCCTGGCTGAACCTAAGAAAGTCCCAGCTCAACAAGCAGGGACAAGTTTCAATGCTTGCCTACCCACACTCAAAGACTGGCAAAAAGTGACTTCTAGGGGGGTAAGAGGCTTTAGAAAATGAAAACGAAGGAAAAGGAATATATGAAAACAGAGTCTTAAGATCCACAAAGAAATACTGAGAAGCTATTTACATAAAAGAAAAATCAACACCTTAAAAGCCAAAATAGAGATTGATGGATTTGGGAGTAATGGTATGGAAAAGTTTGTTGGAGAAGTATATTTATTATAGCTTTGTTTATTTCTTATTATTTGTAATATACTGGCTTCTATACCATTCATTTAATGCAACGAACTATTTTTGCTTTTATATTGCAGGCACCATTTTAGGTCCTCGACGTCTATCACTCAACAAAAAATTTCTATACTCAATGAGCTTATATTCAAGGAGGCATGTATCATATTTCTATCTTTATTAAATCTAGTTAATAAAAGGTAATAATGTGTAAAGAGCAGTAAATGTAACAAGAACAAAAGAGGCAAGAAGGAAATAAACAGGGCGCCTGCGTGGCTCAGTGGGTTAAGCCTCTGCCTTCAGCTCAGGTCATGATCTCAGGGTCCTGGGATCAAGCCCCGCATCAGGCTCTCTGCTCAGCAGGGAGCCTGCTTCCTCCTCTCTCTCTGCCTGCCTCTCTGCCTACTTGTGATCTGTCTGTCAAATAAATAAATAAAATCTTTAAAAAAAAAAAAAGAAGGAAATAAACATTTAAAAGCTAATGTAAAGACGCACGAAGGGTTAAAGCCACCCACAAATTTTTGTTACTCTTCTCATCACTGGGTAGGGCTTGTTTTCTGTCTTGAAGCTGGACAGGCCTGGTGACTGTTCTAACCTTTAGAATGTGGGAGAAGGGTGCTGTGTTAGCTATAGGTGCTAGCTAACTTTGAGAAGGCCCCTCCAGAATCAGAGAAAGACAATTATCATATGATCCCACTCATATGTGGCATTTAGGAAATAAGAGAGAGGATCATGGGGAAGACCGGACAAAATAAAAGAAGACGAAGTCAGAGAGAGAGACAAACCATAAGAGACTCTTAATCGTAGGAAACAAATTGAGGGTTGCTGGAAGCGAGGGGGTGCGGAATGGGGTAACTGGGGGATGGGCATTCAGGAGGACACAGGATGTGATGAGCACTGGGTGTTACATATGACTGATGAATCACTGAACCTCTGAAATGAATAATACATTATATGTTAATTAACTGCATTGAATTTTTTTTTTTTTAAAGAAGGCCTGCCAGACTTCACTTTAAAGAGTTTATGAACTCTGAAGAAATTGAGGAGAGGCCCTGAGAGGACACAGAAAAAGAAGCCCAGCCATGCCTGCAAAACCCAGGCCCCATTACATAAGTACAACGTTTGGGGGGTTCCAGTCAAGTCAACCTCCCAGATGAATGAATACAGCTGGCATCAGTGAAAAGACCTTCCAACTGATCTTAGACAACACACGATTGTAAAAGATAATAAATGGCTGTTGTTTTCCATCACCACAGTTTAGGGCAGTTTATCAGCAATCAAGAACCAACACAGAAAGTGGTATCCGGAAGTGACATGTTTTGCCCGGAGAACCTAAAACATGTGCACGATGGTTCATTCTCCATGTCAACTTGGCGGGACCTATGGTACCCACATATTTGGTCACACATGTCATATTTAAATGGATGGAGTCTGAGTTAAGGCATGTTACCCTCCATAATGATGGTTCCCATTCATTTGGGAATGATATACGCCTTTAAGAAAAGACTGACCTCTCCAAAGGAAAAGAGACTTCTGTCTAGCAAATAATCTTCAGACACAGGCTGCAACATCAACTCTTCCCTAGGTCTCTAGCTTACCTGCCCACCCTTCAGATTTTGGACCTGTTGACCACCACAAGCATGGGAGCCAATGCCTTAAAATAAACCTCTCCTCTTCCCCCATCTCTGCCCCTCCCCACCTCTCTGTCTCTCCCTGGAGAGCCCTGGCTACCACAATGTGGCATCAGGATTGGGAGTGAGTGGCAGGCGGAGCTCAGAAATACCTCAAGGACACTATTCATGAAGGCTGGACAGGCATGGAGGACATTGTTACTGTTATTTTGTTTTTTTTAATTTTTATTTATTTGAGAGAGAGAGAGAGTGTGTACACGCACAAGGGCAAAGGGAGGAGTGGGGGCAGGAGAGAGAGCAACTGAAGCAGACTCCCTGCTGAGCATGGAGCCTGACTCAGGAGGCTCATCCGAGGACCCTGAGATCATGACCTGAGCCGAAATCAAGAGTGGAAAGCCTAACCAACTGAGCCACCCAGGTGCCCCAGAGAAAAGATTTCTGATGCTAGGAGGTTATGACTAGAAGAGAAAACATCACCATGCCAGACTTGCAACAACATAGAAGAAAACAGATTACTGATCAAAGATTCATAATCTTGAAGTTCAAGTGTGGGGGGCGGGGTGTGGTTTGCACAACAGAAATCACAAGGGTTCCAAGGACAGTGACAGAGAAGAAGAAAATACCATATATAGGATCTTCAATATATAACAAACTGCCCTAAAAAGAAATAAATAAGCAACTCAGTGGAAATTATCAGGGATCTGAACAGAAAATTCACAGATAAAAATATAAGTGACCAGTTACTATATACAACATGCTGAGACCCTCTGATAACCAGAGAACAATTAGGAGCTATTTTTCTCATAAGTAAAAAAAAAAAAAAAGTTGATACTGTTGAGCAATGGAAAGCATGTCCTGAGATAGATGGTAATAAATGCCTAAAATGGTACTGTTATTTTGGAGGGATTTAAAAATTCTTATCAAAATTTAAAATATGCATGATCCGCCCTTTGATCCAGCCATTCCACCACCAAAAACCTATCCTACAAAAACACTCCTGTAAGTGCACAAAAATATATATACAGAGACGTTCACTGAAGCACATGACTCCCAACAGGAATGAAAGTTTCCTGAGCGGGAAGTTTGTCTTCCACTCCCAAGTTGTCACACTGCCTGGCACTTAGTAGAACTCAGCAAGTATCTGCTGAATGAATGAACAGGCCTGAAAATTGGTAACTAATTTTCTGTCCAAATAGTTACCTCTACCCGGTGGGATACCATGAGCTGTTAAAAAGAATGTGGTAAATCTACATGTACTAACACTGAAAGATCTCCAAGGCCATGTGCTTAATTAAAAAACAAGTTCAGGGTGCCTGGGTGGCTCAGTGGTTTAAACCTCTGAGTTTTAAACCCCTTCCGGGGTTTAAACCCCAAAGGGGTTCATGACCCCTTTGGCTCGGGTAATGATCTCAGGGTCCTGGGATTGAATGAATCCCACATCGGGCTCTCTGCTCGGCAGGGAGCCTACTTCCCCCCCATCTCTCTCTGCCTGCCTCTCTGCCTACTTGTGGTCTCTCTCTCTGTCAAAAAAATAAATAAAATCTTAAAAAAAAAAAATTTCAGTTGCATGGATAAAGAAGATGTGGTATATATATACAATGGAATACTGTGCAGCCATCAAAAGAAATGAAATCTTGCCATTTGCGACAACATGGATGGAACTAGAAGGTATTATGCTTAACAAAATAAGTCAATCAAAGAAAGATAATTATCATATGATCTCCCTGATATGAGGAAGTTGAGAGGCAACGTGGGGGGTAGGAAAAGTAGGAAAAGAATAAATGAAACAAGATGGGATCCAGAGGGAGAAAAACCATAAGAGACACTTAATCTCACAAAACAAACTGAGGGTTGCTAGGGGGAGGAGGGTAGGGGAAGGGTGGTGGGGTTATGGACATTGGGGAAGGTATGTGCTATGGTGAGTGCTGTGAAGTGTGTAAACCTGATGATTCACAGACCTGTACCCCTGTGGTTAATAATGCATTATATGTCAATAAAAAAATAAAAAATTATTTTTAAAAAAGGGAAAAAAAAAGATCAGTTTAAAAAAATTAGAAACAACGTAAATTCCATCACTGGAGGACTGATATACTGGATTGTGATTTCAATAAATTTAATACTAGCTATCCATTTTGATGTTGGCCTTGATCTATATTTATCACTGTTGAAAGATGTCTGTGATATTGCAGTCCTGAAAACAATAGTATTATGACTCACTACAATATTAGGATTATCCCACCTGATCCTCAGAATTCCCCCATGTGGTGGGTACCCTCATTCCATTTTACAGCTGAGAGCAGTCCAGCACAGAGAAAGTAAGTAATCTGCCCAAAATTACACTGTGACAGAGCCAAGTCTTAAATCCAAGCAGCAGGACTCCTAGTTTGTGCTCTTAAACCACCCAAGGATAAAGTGATCACATATTCTAGTTTAAGTCTACTGAGTCCGTGTAATTAACAGCATCCCCTTTCTTTTCAAAAAGTCCCATGCATGGTCAATACATTTGATGGTCACTCTACTTACAGACCATCTATAAGCAGCACAGGCATAGTGTAGAGGCTGAGTTCAGTCTCTGGAGCCAAAATCTGGGCAATTTACTCACACTTTCCCCTTCAGTTTGTTCATATGTAAAATAGGGACCGCCGTAGTTAAGTGCCTCAAAGAGTTGTTGAAGGACTCAATGACTGGATATTTCTTAAGTGCTTGGCATGCAGGACCGTATTAACTACTAACCCGTTTATGTAGTGTGCGTATGTGCATGTATTGTGAGATATCTGGAAGGATGCTCAAGAAATATTAACAACAGATATCCTCTTATTTTTGAACATACACACAAATACATAGGTGTGTACATGTCGATATGCCTGCGTGTGTATGCTGGAGATCTGTATCTTTATCTATATATATTTGTGTGTGAGTGCGTGTGCTTACTACTGAGCGAGTGCCCTGACAAACACTAGCAAGCCATGGGGCTTCTGTGGTGCGTCTGGTTTGCTAGTCCGTGGTGATAATCTCACCAATAGTGTAAACTTACCAAAGATGATTGAGCAACAACAAAAATTTTAGAACTGTTACACTCAGATGAAAATTAAAAGACGGCATTTATCATTACATGTCAGATCGGACAGCGCTACTTTAAGTGTACCCTGAAGGAACGGCTCAACTTCTGGTTTCTCAATTAACTATTTAATTACTCGGAAACAAAGCACTTAAGGGACCCTGGCAATCTTTGGCCTTGAAAAATGTGCAAGCGAGACCTCTGCTATCTGCCTTAGGATAGATGGGCTGAGAACGCACGGGGGGGGGGGGGGGGGGGGGGGGGGGGGGGGGGGGGGGGGGTGCGGATGCGGATTTAACCTGAATTTCCGGTGTTCGCAACCGGCATTAATTGTGCAATTTCAAACTCACAGCACGAGCCATGGCTCCCAGTGCTCGCCTTGAGCAGTCTGAGGGATAGGTCTTACTTACTTCCGGCTGGTTCTCCTTTATGAACAACTTCAAAAGTGAGTTCTCTGGGTGAAACCAAACCCTGCGGCTGGAGTCAAGACAGCGAGCGGTCCGCTTTGGCGGAGATTAGAACTAGCTGGCAGGAACCGTCCGGAAAGGTTCCATAGACTTTTCAGGGTCTGTACAGATCCATCGAACGGATGCACCTTACAGTGTGAATTTTATCTCAATTTTAAAAAGTTGTTATTGTTTTGGTTTTGTTCCTGAGTTCTCTGGTCCGCTATATCTCTGGGCACGCAAGACGTACTGCTTTATACTCACGAAAAAAACGCACTTTAATGGTCTGCCCCCCCCCCCCAAGCTCCCCCACCCCCTGCAGCCTCCGCAAGCCACTTAACCAGGTGTCAGCCGTAACTGTCCGGGCACTTTGGGGTCAGAGACGGCGAACAGAAATCCCATTCAAAGTAGAAAACGCTAGCGATCCCCCAGGACAGACACACACGCGCGCGCACACACACACCCCTACCAGTTACCTTCGCGCCGGTAGCTCGGGACCCGCCCGATTCCGTGCACCTTGCGCAGAAGGCGGGCATCTCCGCCTGGGTTCCGCAGCTGAGCCGGCTGGGCCAGCGAGCCCCGCGCTCCCCAACCGCTCGCTCGCTCGCTCGGGGCCAACGCCAGGCGCTCTGGCGAGTGGCACGGAGTCGCAGGGCCAGCACTCCCTGCTCAGCGCTGGCCAGCGGGCTCTCTGCTGACCCGGAATAGAAGATGCTTTGTTTCGCGCGCGGTGCCCAGCTGTGCCCAGCTGTGCCCAGCCGCGCCCAGCCGTGCCCAGCCGCGCCCAGCCGCGCGCCACCGACGCCGACTCACCCCAGCTCAGGTCGCACGATTTGAGTATAGGTGTAGCACCGTCCCAGGAGGATCTCGTAAAAATGGGCAGTGGTGCCCTTCCCCTTCCACTCCTTGAGCGGATGGCGCCACATCAGGATACCGACCGGCACCGCGATGATCACCGCGATCAGGAGACCAAAAAAGACGCAGAGACAGATCTTGGTTTTCTTGGAAATGTCGCAGCAGGGTTCCTCCTCAGACACTGAACCGAATCTGTGGTTGGCCATTGGGGTCCACTGAGGAGGTGTGCGGGCGAAGTTGGAGGAGAGACCCGCCAGACGCCGCTCAGGAAGAGAGAAGAGAGCTAGCCCGGTTCGGAAAGTGCACTTCCCCTTTATCTTGCACTTGCCTTTTCTCGGCTTCCTTTCCCACCCCCGCCAACCCCCTCCTCCGGCGTTCCGTGGCCGGCCGGACCAATAAGAACTTAAAGAACTTGAAAGACCTCTACTACTACAGCCGCTCACTTCCAGCTTCCTAATCAGACAAAGACCAGACTTTCCATTTCCAGGGGAAAGCCGCTGCCTTAAGGGTTCTCTGCAGGTGTTGGGAAAAACCGACAGTATTTCTTTGTACTTCTCTGCCAGCTCCCTTTATCAGCCTTGTACTTTACACTTTAGCCACCCCTGATCCTGGAAAGTGGCAAGGCTGGCTACCTGGGCACCTGCCTACAAGCAATGTCTGCTGCCTGGGAGATCTCTACTACTACTTCTTAGCCTTGACAAATGCCTGCTCAGCCCCCTTCAAAAGCTCCACTCAAGCCTCACCCCTTACCCCTTAACTCAAGTGACATAAGTAGTTAAGCCTGGGTTCAAACCCAGCTCCACCACCCACTACTGGAGTGATACGGGGCAAGTTACTTGACATCTCTGTGCTTTAGCTATAAAGCAGGGATCATAGCACTACCTATTTCATGGGGTATGATAAGGATTAAGAGAGGTCATATTTACAATGTGTTTAGCACAACGCCTAGCACACGCTAAGTATTCAACAAATATTAGCTACTACCTGCTCTGTGAGGCTAGAGATGTAATTCTAGAATCCATGGGATATGCTCGGAAAAGTGTCTGGCATGCAGCAAGCACTCTAAGTGATGGTTCAATAAATAATCCAGTGCCTATTCTCAGACATCCCCTGCACTCTCTCAAGGTTCATTAGCACTAGGACCCTCTGTGACATTCAGCAGAGACCTAAAGAAAGCGAAAAATCAAGACACAAGACTTCCTGGGGCAAAAGTTTTCCAGATGGAAGGAATAGCAGAAATCATGGTTGAGGCAAAACAAAACAAAAAACTCTGGGGAGAAAGAAATGGAGAGTGACAGCAAGGAAGGAAGGAGAAGGAAAGAAAGAAAGAAAGAAAGAAAGAAAGGAAGAAAGAAAGAAAGAAAGAAAGAAAGAAAGAAAGAAAGAAAGAAAAGGAGAGAGAGAGAGAGAAAGAAAGAAAAGGAGAGGAGGAAGGAAGGAAGGAAAAAAAAAAGAAGAAAGAAAGAAGGAAGGAAGGAAAGAAAAGAAAGACGGAAAGAGAAAGAAAGAAAGAAAAGCCCTTGGCCAGTTTCAGGAGCAGCAAGGAGGCCATTGGAACTGGAATTCAGGGTTAAGGGAGGCAGAACAGGAAAATCCTGAGGGTAGCAGAAGGCCAGATCATTAACAGCCCTGTAGGACAGGATAAGGACTTTTTGGACAGGGAATTTTATTTTTAACCTATTCAAGGTCACTGGGTGACCTGATCAAACATGACATTTTATAAGCTCCATCTGGTTTCTGCATTGAGAATAAATTGTAGGAAAGCAAGGATGGAAAGGCCGAGACCATTTATGGTGATTTTGAACAGGGAAGTAGTAACAAAAGTGGCAAAGAAAACAAGCAGTTGGATTCTGAAAACATTTTGAAAATAGAAGCAACAAGATTTGCTGATGAGTTGGATGTGGGGTTTGCAAGAAAGAGGAGTCGAAGAGGACTCCAGGAATTTTGGTCTGAGTGATTGACCAAAGGAAAGACAGCATTGCCATTTAGAATGATGGGAAGACTGGGGATGAATATTTGGTTTGGTGGAAAAGTCACCAAACAAAAATTTGGTTTGGGAGGCAAGTTTAGGATGCCTATTACACCCCCAGGAGGAGACATCAAGTAGCTACTTGGGTATAAATATCTGGAATCCAAGGGGTCAGTGCTGGAAACATAAATATGGGAGGCTTTATCATGCAGATAGTTTTCAAAGCCAAGAGGATAAATAAGATCACATAGAGAGTGTATGCAGAAACAACAGTTTCAGAGACTCAACCAGGGGTATGTGCCTGTAGCAGAGGTCAGAGGGTTGAGAAGAGCTTCAGCAAAGGGACCTGGCCAGAGTGACCCCTGAGACAAGAAGCTGAGACCAGACAGGGAGTTATTGGTGTTCTTGACAAGAACAGTTTTTGGAGGAATATGGAGGACAAAGCCTGATAAAGTAGGTTCATGAGAGTGTGTGTGAAGAGACTGGTGTCCCTAAGAGAGATGACTTGTTTTGAAGAGTATTCGGTCAAAAGAGTACAGAAATGAGGATATATCAAGAGGACAACTTGTAGTCTCTCTCTCTTAGGAGATACCTATAGCAAGATGTTTGTAGGATGACTGGAAAGCCCAAGAGACAGGCAACAGCTGATAATGCAGAAGAGGGGGAAATTGCTGGAAAAAAACTTAAAACTTGTGAAGAGCTCATGTGTAGGTAAGAGGGACCCGAGGCACCGGGATGTGTGTGTGGAAGCTCTGCTACCTCACGGAAGGAAGGTGGAGCCCACGGTTTCAGGCGTTATGTTAGTGGGTTGGCAGACAGTGACATGTGGGCATCCTCTTTTGACTCCTTGTCAGTGAAATGAGGTCATCCATCTACTGAGAGAGGATGATGGCTGGTAGAATTGCAGGAGACCAGCAGAGTGGACAAAGCAGGGAAACCAGAGAGGTTCTCAGGGTATCATGAAGTAGTCAGGAATTTAAAGAAAGGCCAGTCAATGAGGGGGTGCTCTTTTGTCTGGCTACTCCCCACTGCCTAGGAAAAAAGGGCAAAAGTAGGCAGAGAATGGGATTTGAGGAGGTTGGGGTTTGCTGGATTTGCCAGGGCTGACATAATAAAACCATACATTCTGTTGTGGTTCAGCCAATAGAATTTATTGTCTCCCAGTTCTGGAAGCTGACATCAAGATATCCAAGGAGCTGATATCCTCTGAGTCCTCTCTCCTTGGCTTGTAGATAGCCACCTTCTCTCTGTTTCCTCACATGCTCTTCCCTTTGTGTGTCCACACATCTCCATTCCAATTTCTTTTTTTTTTAATGCTTTTTATTTTTTTTTAGTCGGGGGAGGGGTGGAGAAAAAGGGAGACAGAGAGAATCTTAAGCAGGCTCCATGCCCAGCGCAGAGCCCTTAAGATCATGATCTGAGATGAAATTAAGAGTCAGATGCTTAACGGACTGAGCCACCCAGGTGCCCTTCTCCATTTCAATTTCTTCTTCTTATAAGGACACTAGCTTTATCAGATTAGGCCCACCCTAATGACCTCATTGTAACTTAATTACCTCTTTTAAGGCCCTGTCTCCAAATCTGGTCACATTCTGAAGTACTAGGGGTGAGGACTTCAACATATGAATGGGGGAGGGAACAATATTCAGCCCAATACACCTGGTAAGTACAATGGAGTAAGGGAAAAGGAAGGAAGGAAGCAAAGATGGGATTTTAATAATGGACCATCACACCAAAGTCCCACACAAACTAAAGGAAGGGCAGAAGGAGGATCTGAGACACTGAAAAGATGAGAACCCATCTCACCAGAATGTTGCTAGAGGAGGGAACATCTCCACTTAAATATCACTCCATCCAAAACTCAACTGTTAATCTTCCTCCTTCAACCCAGCTTGTTTTCTCTTTGTTCATTTGTTTTAGTAAATTCTGTGTCCAATGTGGGGTTGGAACTCATGACCCTGAGATCAAAAGTCTCATGCTCTACTGATGGAGCCATCCAGGGACCCCTTCTTTTCTGATCTTTTGAAATCTGGTAAATCTTTTGAAATCTATCCCATTGTTCAAGCAAGGGGAGTCTGAGTCTTCTGTGCTCCTTCCCTCTCCTTCGTCTCACACATCCACCTAGAAGTTGGTTCCTTCCGCCTAAAAATTATTTATTAAGTATCCACTTTGTTCATCTCCACTACCACTGGCTTAGTCCAAGAGAAAGTTTACCCTCTTTCTCATCTATGAAGAGCTTCCAGGCATTCTCTCCAAATCCACCCTCCCTACCTCCTCCATCCATTCTTTCCACCACAGACAGGGTGGTAGTTTCCTTTTAAACCAATCTTTATAAAGAAGCAAATTTTGAAACAGAATTCTGATTACCTCACCTCTCCACTTGCTCTAGACTTAGCAAGCAAGCATGTAAGCTCCTGGCTACTCCCCCAGCCTGCACGTCTCTCCCCAACCCTAAAGCACATCAGACCTCCTGGCATCTCTGACCCCAACTAGCCCAAGGTCTTCCCTGGCATAGGACCTTCAGAGATGTCATTCCTCTTGGTCCTAACTCCTGCAGATCTCCTTCTATGTGACATCTTCAGGAAAGAAGCCTTTCTTGATCCCAGGTAGCTACCAAACTGGGTTTGATCTCCAAACAGAACACTTTCCTAGCAAAATAACACAGATGCCAGTAGATCTCCTAGGACAATACAGATCCCAAAAGCTCTGGTCTGGCTGGCCCACCCCTGGAACACGCCCTCTAAAATTTTTTCTACATGTCCTCTTCCAACTAGACTAGGAGACTAGGTTGGCAGGAATTGAAGTTTATTCTCTTAGTATCCCAGGACTCAAAGTGGCATCCACAAGTGGTTGTTGAATGAATAAATGAATGAATGACCAACTGAAGTTTTATTTCTGACACCCATTATTCCACCCTTTCTAAACTGAATTCGTAGAATTGTTCTCACAATCCCAGATCTAAACAAAATTATGTGGAAATGGGATAAGAAATGTTGGTTTGGCTAGGGGTTCATTTATCTGCTCTCTGACCTTCTTGGGTCTTTCTCCACCCTCTCATCCTGGGCACGAACTTTCTCTTATATTGAATATTGTACAATGTCCAAAATCACCTAATGTGTAACAGAGCTTGGCACCCATTCCTTACTCAACTGAACAGACTGGTATTATTCTGGCTTATAAAACATCAAAGACCTGCCATAAAACAACCACTTTAAAAGGGGTATTTATTTTTTGATAATAAATACAACAAATATATGTGGAATAAAAGTCAAATGGAACAAAGTAATATGTGTAGAAAATCATTCTTTCTCCTTCCCTGGACTCTCCTCTTACTATAGTAAGGAGCAGACAGCATTCATACTTGTACATTGAGAGAAGTAAGTTTTCACTGTTTCATAAAAATTATAGCTTCCTTTATGCCCTGTTGTACACCTGACTTCCTTCACATCATGATATATGTTGAAGACATTTTCCATCACCACACATTGCTCTACTTAATTCTATTAAATGACTTCTATATTCCATTGTACAGTCTACTAAAGTTCGTTTAACTAGACCTGAACAATAGGCACGTAGATTTTCTACTCCTTTGTTATGACATTAAATTTTGGGATAAATATTTTTGTGTCAGCAAGTTTTTTCACACATCCAAGTATACACAGCCCTAAAAATGGGTTTCCTGTGTCAAAGGGCCTAGACATTTAGAATTTTGCTCACGATCAGAGGTTATGCCAATTGGCACTTACACAACAGTGCCCAAGAGTGTGGTTTTTTTTTCCCATCCACAGAGCTACACTTTCAGATTTGCTTTGTCTTAATTTCTAATTAGTCATCAGGACTGACTTGGGAGCCCTTCAGTTTTTAGTGTCTCTTTCTGTTAAATGTAATGAGAGCTTGGAAAATGAACACTTGGAAAATAAAATCTAGAAGGACCCTGTAATCCTTTGCTTCTGCAAAGTCATTTGGTTTGTGAACTCTCTCACTTTGTATCCGCTACAAATGTCAAACATTCTGGTATGCCCTTGGGGAAGATCACAAATGCCCGAAGAAATGAACACTCTCCCAGTATACCATCTAAATGTGCTATGATTTGGGGCAAGTTGCACTTTTTTCTTTAAGATTTTGTTTATTTATTTGGGAGAGAGACAGAGAGAGCATGAGCAGGGAGAGGGGCAATGGGAGAGGGAGAGGGACAAGCAGACTCCCACTGAGCACAGAGCCAGACACGGGGCTCAATCCCAGAACCCTGAGATCGTGACCTCAGCCGAAGTCAGACACTTAACCTAGGCACTCCAGGCAAGTTGACCTTATGGATTTCAGTTTTCATCTCTGTAAAATGGACACAGTGGAATGCCTATTTGTCAGGTTAAAGTGGGGATTAACTGGGCTAATAGACACACCTAGGACAGTACAGCAGTCAACACACAGTAGTATTGTTGTGGAACTATTTGCACATAGTTACAACACACTGAACCTCCGAAAATGGCATATTCTGACCTTCATTCATTCAACCAACATTAATGACCATGTGCCGGGCACCGTGGTAGCTTGCTGAAGGCACAGAAATAAACTGACCATGAGGAATCCCTGAGTAGAGCAGCATGAAAAGAACCTTTCTGGCTGGGTAGACCTGAGTGGGCTGTGCCACTTGGGCAAGTAACAAAACTTCTCTGAAGAAAATACCGGCAGGTGTCATTGAATTCTTTTGAGGATTGAATTGGGTGACACTTAGCTGAGTGTCATTTAGCTGTTTAGCAGACACTCAACTAAGTGGTCCCCCCCCTTCACCACAGGACATACCTTCCAAGACCCACAGTGGGTGCTGTTAGCAACAAGTTCTACATATACTGTGTTTGTTCCTATACATACAGACCCTATGATAACATTTAATTTATAAATTAGGCAGAGTCAGAGACTACCAACAATAATTAATAATAAAATACAATAATTATAATGACACACTGTAATAAAAGTCATGTGAATATGATCTCTCTCCCACAATATACTGAATTTAACCTTTTTTTTTTTTACTATGTTATGGTAGTCACCACACGGTACATCATTAGTTTTTGATGTAGTGTTCCATGATTCATTGTGAATAATACCCAGTGCTCCATGCAATCTGTGCCTTCCTTGATACCCATCACTAGGCTAACCCATCCCCTCACCCCTGCCTCCCTTCTAAAACCGTGTTTGTTTCCCAGAGTCCATAGTTTCTCATGGTTCGTCTTCCACTCCGGTTTCCCCCCCTTCACTTTTCGCTTCCGTCTTCTAATGTCCTCCACGCTATTCCTTATGTTCCACAAATAAGTGAAACCATATGATAACTGACTTTCTCTGCTTGACTTATTTCACTTAGCATAATCTCCTCCAGTCCCACCATGCTGATGCAAAAGTTGGGTATTCAACCTTTCTGATGGGTGAGTAATATTGTGTTGTGCATATGAACCATATCTTCTTTTTTTTTTAAGATTTTATTTATTTGACAGACAGAAATGACAAGTAGGCAGAGAGGCAGGCAGAGTGAGAGGAGGAAGCAGGCTCCCTGCTGAGCAGAGAGCCTGATGTGGGGCTCGATCCCAGGACCCTGGGATCACGACCTGAGCCGAAGGCAGAGGCTTTAACCCACTGAGCCACCCAGGCGCCCCTGGACCATATCTTCTTTATCCATCTGTCTGTTGAAGAGCATCTTGGCAACTGTGGCCATTGCTGCTATGAACATTGGGAAGCATATGCCCCCTCTTTTCACTACATCTGTATCTTTGGGGTAAATACCCAGTAGTGCAATTGCTGGATCATAGGTAGCTTTGTTTTTAATTTTTTAAAATTTATTTGACAGACAGAGATCACAAGTAGGCAGAGAGGCAGGCAGAGTTGCAGGGCGGGGCGGGGGGGAATGTAGGCTCCCCACCAAGCAGAGAGCCAGACGTGGAGATCCATCCCAGGACCCCAAGATCATGACCTGAGCCAAAGGCAGAGGTTGCTTAACCCACTGAGCCACCCAGGTGCCCCAATTTTTAATTTTTTGAGGAACCTCCACACTCTTTTCCAAAGTGACTGTACCAACTTGCATTCCCACCAACAGTGTAAGGGGTTTCCCCGAACTTACCCTTCTTATGATGATGATGATAACAAATGATAAAGTGCTTGAAATCAGAGATGAAGGAAGGTGAATCATGCAGGCATTGTGACATAGCCCTAGTCTACTATTGGCCTTCAGGCCATCTGTCAGAAGAAGCAGCATCTCCCTCCAGACCATGGTTGACCACTGGTAATTGAAACTATGGAAAGTAAAACTGTGGATAAGTGGGGACCACTTGACTAGTACTGGGATGGTCGTGTGCAAACTAGAGAGATCCCAATGAGTCAGTAGATTCTAGGAAGGCTTTTAAAGGACAGTGACACTAGATCAGGCTGTTGAAGGGCAAACAAAAGTGGGGGGAAAGGTGTTCAAACAGAACTGTAGGGAACACTGCAGGGTGGATATTGGGACGTCTGGGGCAGCAGAGGAGAGACTACCTCTGGGCCATATAGCTGGTTCATGGAAGTGTGGGTCCTAGCATGTGGGTTTTGAGTTATCTTCCTTCCTTGGTCAACTTCCTTAGCTATTTTTAAATCAGTCAAGTACTACAATCACATTTTACAAATTGGAAAGAAAAAAGAAGAAAAATGCCCCACTCCCTATTCCAAAATCCTGACCCCACTACCTAACAATTTGTTATCTTTCCTTCCAGCCTTTATTCTGATCTTTGATGGCTTTAAAGTAGTTATACCTTATACTATTTAATATTTTATATATACATATATACATTTAAAATTTTTTTTCTTTCCTCTTCACTGTGCATACATGGTTCTTCCAGGCCATGTCTCCTCTCCTAAAACATTGAGTTGGGCTCAAATCCCAACTCTGTACCCAGTCGTCTCTTTAAGCTGAGTATCTTATCCTGTAATCTCCCTGTGTCTCAGGCTACCTGTAAGAACCAGTAAAGAACAGACCTGACGTAGCCGCTTAGTAATAGTGCTTCTTCCTCTCTTCACACTTCCCGCTAGAAGGTCAGCTCCATGAGAGCAGGGCCAGTCCCCATCTCCCTCCACCATGGAGCCCCTACCACCAGAACAATGCCTGGTATGCACTCAAGCAATGCCTGCCAAACTCCCTCTCCCACAGTGTGAACCCGGTGACAACAGACTGATCACCCACCAGAGATAGAGAAACTAATAGGTCCAGGGTCTTCAACAGATTTACCAGCTAAAATTTATCCACCAGCACCTGTTGTTCATCTGCTGACTAGTGAAGCACAGTGTTGAGGGGGAAAGAGGGGAGAGGCTACAATTAATTACATAATTCTTCTTTTTCCTTCTTCAACAACAATTGCTACCATCACTGAGTGTTTGACAAAGCATTTGGCAAATTCCCTGCAACACTGCCATCATAGAAGTAGTTTATCATTTCCATATTACAAACAGGGAAATGGAGGTTTAAAAAGGTAAGCAATTTGGACAAAATTAAGTTAGTCAAGAAGGGTTTTGAACCCAGACAATCTCTTTTCAAGTCTGTTCGGCAAACGCTACCTCTACATGATTAGGCAACAGATAGTTAATGGACACCCACTATGAGCTGACTCAGAGTTGGCAGACTCAATGTGTTCTGGGTGAGGTTTTGTGATCTACGGTGGAAACTTCTAGAAACGTGGTCTTGGGCATGGGTCGGTGGCAACCATGAAGCTCTGAGCATCACTGAAAACTTGGAGTGGGCCTGTTCTCCTAGAAAGGTGTTTATCATCTCAACATGTTTTTAATACCTCTCAAAGAACTTTCACCAGAAAAAGGGTGAATAAATGCTGAATATCAAAATGACAGAAAACACACTCACTGATGTAGCCCATGATCTGTCTTTTTCCTAGCAGTCTTGTGAAAAGGAAAGCTGCATGATTTCTCCTTCTACATCCAGAAACTGAGCAGAGCTGAACCTTGTATTCACTCTTTATTCTACATTTTCAAAACACAAGAATTAGTAGGACTTTGCAGAATGCCTTGAAATGCTTTTCATTTACTTGGGCGTCACTGGTAGTCACTGGTTTGTTTATTTAATCTGGGTGGAGGTTCAAGTGTGTAAGTCAACTTCTCAGCCACTCCTTCAGTTGAGGCTAACCTCAGCCTCACAGATTCAATGACTTCTTGGCTCTCTCCACCCTACCGTCTCTTCACCCCTTACCTCTTCACCTTTACTTGCTCCTCCTGAACTTCCAGAGGACAGCTTAGATACTCCATGCCTTGAACATTTTTATAAGCGTTCTCCTTGTTGTCTTTCCTGAGGTTTTCTTTATTTCTTTCTTTCTTTCTTTCTTTCTTTCTTTCTTTCTTTCTTCCTTTTTTGGATTTTATTCACTTATTTGACAGAGATCACAAGTAAGCAGAGAGGCAGGCGGGGGGGGGGGTGCGGGGTGGGGGGAGCAGGCCCCCTGCTAAGCAGAAAGCCCGATGCAGGGGCTCGATCCCAGGACCCTGAGATCATGACCTGAGCCAAAGGCAGAGGCTTTGACCCACTGAGCCACCCAGGCGCCCCTTTCCTAAGGTTTTCATACACTGTATACTTCCTGATTTTATTTTTGGATTTGGATCACTTCCTCATCTTTTGCTCCACACAGCCTCTACATGGGCTCTGAAACAGTCTTTAACAATGTTTATCTTGAGAATGATTCCAATGACTAGCAAGTCCCTAGTACCTAGTAGACCCTGAAAAACTGTGTTGATGAATATCAGACTTTAACGCAAATCTTTCTCTCTCATTCACTTATTTTTCCAGGCATGCATACACGTTCACTAAGCACCTTCTGTGTTCTGTGGACTGTTTTAGGTACAGGGGATAGAGTAGTTTACGAAAAGTCAGTCCTGGGGCACCCGGCTGTCTCCGTCAGAAGAGAGAGTGACTCTTGATCTTGGGGTCGTAGGTGTGAGTCTCACACTGAGTGTAGAGATTACTACAAAAAATGAACAAACTTAAAAAAAAATTCAGTCCTTACAGAGCTCATATGGGGAGGGTGGACAGACCTATAATGGACAAAATTAAAAAAGTAAATCATAGTGTATGCGAGGTGGTGATGAGAGCTAAGAAATGAAACTGGAGGGAATAGGATAAGGACTGGGGGGAGGGTGATGACATTGGATGGACGGCCAGGATATTCTCCTGAGAAGGTGGCATCTGAGGAAAAATCTGAGGAAGGTGAGGTAACCGCATGACATCTGGAAACAGTTCCAGTAGGGAGGGAGAAAAAGAGCAAGTGCTGAACATCTGGTGTGTTGAAAGAGGAGCAAAGGTCAAAGAAGGGATGCTGGTGTGGAAAGACGAAGGAGAAAAGAAGTAGCTGAGGTCAGAGATGCAGCAGCAGGAAATGACATTTTCTGACTTGCATTTTCTCAGACTCACTCTCGGTCCTTGTTGAGAAGAAACTGAAGTGGGACAAGGGCAGAAGCAGGGAGACTGCTCAGGAAGCGATGACGCCGTGATCCAGACCAGAGATGACATGGTCTGGACCACGTTGGCATCAGTGGATGTGGTTGAATTCTGGATATATTTCGAAGGTAGACCTGGGAGAATTTGTTTATAAAGAGACAATAAGAGAGGTCAAAGGCAACTCCAAGGACGTGGGCTTGAGACAACTGGAAGGAGGGAGTTGTCATTAACTGAGTTGAGGAAGAGTCAATGAAAGAGAGTTCATTTGGGCATGTTCAGTCTGAGATGCCTACTACATATCCAGGTGAAAATGAGGAGGCAAGGACTGTCCCGGGTCTTATAGATAGAACTCATTCAATCCCAGCAACAGCAGCACGAGGCTGGGAGTAGATACCTGGTCCCAGTTTACAGAGTAAAATTGAGGCCGAGAGAGGATGAGTGACTTACCCAAGGTGACTGGCGAGTAGGTGGTGGGACTGGAGAGGTGGAATTTAAACCTGCACAGTGGGCTCCAGAACACGTGCCCCTCTACCTCAGGCCACCTGTTAGCCAAGCAAACACAGCACGCCAGTCACTTAAGAAAACCGTGCCTTTAGCTCTGAGCCAGTCACTGCAGCCTGTGGCTTGGCGCACTCTTATGAGATTAAGTCAGAGGGTTCTGCTGCCTGACCTGAGTGGGGCTGGAGCCTCACGTGGGCTGAGAGTGGAGTAGGGGAAGTTCCCCAGAAGAAAGTCAGGCTATCTTACCAGAAGAAAAGTGAAAAGTTCCCAAATTTCGAAAACAAGAAAAGCATACTGACTGATGTCAGAAGTAGCCCATTTCTAACAACTTGGGCAATTTATAGATGAGTCACATATCCTTTTCAAACCACCCAGAGAACCCCAAAATTCATGCCACAAATTTCTCAACAGATTTTCTTACTGGATGTTTACTTTGATTTCCTGGGACTCTTGTGTTCTCCATTCTTCAGTTCCACACAAAGAGGCTAAAAGTCAAATAGCTCAGCAGGGAGGAGGAACACATGCTTGAGTATCTGAGTGCCAACTGTGCAATGTTTTCTCGATGGAGTGTGCTTCAGAGGAGGCTCGAAACAAAACAAACAAAAAGCTCAGAGCCCCACACGTTATTCATTGAAAGTAAGGATGCTGAATATTATTCACTGACTTTTATATTTTGATTTTTTAAATAAACTTAACTTTTAGAGCAGTTTTAGGTTCACAGCAAAATTAAACAGAAAATGCAAAGTGCCCATATACACACTTTCCCCCAACGTGCACAGCCTCCCCACTATCAACATCCCCCTGAACTGACACACTTGTTACAATAGGTGCACTGACATTGACTCATCGTGATCACCCATAGTTTACTTAGAGTTCACCCTTAGTGTTGTACATCGCATGGATTTTGACAATGGGATGTATAGCCACCAATACAGTGTCGCAAAGAATAGTTTCACCACCCAAAAAATCCTGTGCCCCTCTTTTTATCCCTTCTTCCCCCTAACTTCTGGCAACCACTGATCTTTATACTGTTCCCATGATTTTGCCTTTTCTAGAATGTCATATAGTTAGAATCCCACAGTGTGTAGCCTTTTGATTGGCTTCTTTCTCTCGGTAATATGCATCTAAGATTTCACCATGTCTTTTCATGGCTTAACAGCACATTTTAGCACTGAATAATGTTCCATTGTCTGGAGGTACTAAAGTTTACTTATCCATTCACTTACTAAAGGACATTTTGTTTATTTTGTTGCATTTTCTGAGGAGTTCTAAAATTCTGCTAATTTTACTAAGTAATTAGTAGTCAGAGTAAAATTCAAACATTTATTTTAGAAAGATAGCCTTTCTTGCAAAGTGACAGCTCTACACATACTTTTTTCAAGTTATAATAACAATCACGTTCTCAGATGTTATTTTGAAAATTAAGAGTATAGGGGCACCTGGGTGTCTCGGTTGGGTAAGTGTCTAACTCTTGACATAGGCTCAGGTAATAATCTCAGGGTCATGAGATGGAGCTTGGGGATTGGCTCTGCCCTGAGTGGGAATCTGCTTAAGAGTCTCCTCTCCCTCTTCCCCTTCACGCTCCCCCCACCCCACTCCGATCCCACACACACTTTCTCTCTCTCTCTCTCTATATATATATAATTAAAAAAAGAAAACTAAGATTATGAAGAAGAAAATTACATCACTCACAACTTCATCACTCAGAATCAAATTTCATTATATTAATAATGTAATAACATTTTATGAATAATGTATTAATTATATTACTGCCTATAAGTATTTAATTAATTACCAATCTGTTATCAATGGATCATTTATTATTAATAATTAAATTGATTAATGGGTGGTTGATATTTGGTTGGTTGGATTTATTAATAATTTATAGTTGGTTAATAATTCATTGTTAATAGTAAAATGAATAATCAGCACACATTATGCTAAGTGAAAAAAGTCCATCACGAAAGACCATATATTGTATAGTTCCATTTATATGAAATGCCTAGAACTGACAAATCTATCAAGACAGAAAGTAGATTACTGGTTGTCTTCGGCTGCATTTTTGGGGCATGAGGAGTGAGGACAAATGGGCATGGGGTTTCTTTTGGGGTTGATTCAAATGTCCTAAATTTGGATTGTGTGTTGGTTGCCAAGCTGAGTATGCCAAAAACCATTGAATCATATACTTTAAAAAGACAAATTTCATGGCACATGAATTATATCTCAATAGAAATGTTCTAAAAATTCCTGCTCTTGGGGGGCCTGGGTGGCTTCAGTTGGTTAAGCAACTGCTTTCAGCTCAGGTCATGATCTCAGGGTCCTGGGATCGAGCCCCGCATCAGGCTCCCTGCTCAGCAGGGAGTGTGTTTCTCCCTCTCCCTCTGCCCAACCCTGCTCCTCCTCTACCCCACTCATGTTCTCTGTCTCTCATTCATTCTCTCACTCTCTCCCAAATAAATAAATAAAATCTTCTTTAAAAATTAAAAAAATAAAATAAAATTTCTGCCCTCATGGAGCTTACATTGTCTAGTTGCTACTCTGTCACATTTCTCCTGGATCTGATATGAAGACAGCCCATTTCATATTTGATGCCACAGGGAAAAAAAACAAGAGGAAAAAAGAGACAAGGGGAAAGAGGTGTATTTAGCATGTATTAGTTTATGATACTATCCAACACCGTGATGGCTTTTTGGCACAGTTCTCCATAACTCCTCCGGGACCTGGAAACAGGGAAAATTGTTTTCATGAGCAGACTTGTTCGTATGCTGCTTTTCCCTCCTTTTAGGAGGAGAATGAGGGAAGGAGAAAGGAGAAAAGGAGGATTAAAAGGAAGTAGAGGAGGGGCACCTACATAGCTCTGCCAGTTAAACGTCTGCTTTCAGCTCAAGTCATGACCTCAGGGTCCTGGGATCCAGCCCTGCATAGGGCTCCCTGCTCCGCGGGAAGTCTGTGTCTCCCTCTCCCTCTGCCTCTGCCTCTGACCCTGCGCGTTCTCTCTCTCTCACTCTCTCTCATATAAATAAATAAAAAATTTTTTTTAAATAAAAGAAAGCAACGGAGAAGAGAAAGAGGAGGAAAGGGACAGGGGAAGAGGAAATATTAACTGAGCATTAAGCAGGTGCCCAACACGCCACTGGGCTCTGAGATGTATCATGTTATTAAATCCTAAAACCAACCCTCCTCCCTCCAGAGGTAGGTACTACTACAACACTCATTTCACAGATTTGGAAACTGAATGCAGTAGGCCTTGAATTTTTAGACAGAGGTGGGCTAAATCAATTATGTAACATCTTTCCCACAGAATATTATGTAGCTATAAAAAAAAAAAGTTAGGGGGTACCTGGGTGGCCCAGTAGTTAGGTGTCTGCCTTTGGCTGGGGTCGTGATCCTGGGGTCCTGGGATTAAAACCTGCATCTGGCTGCCTGCTTGGCGGGAAGCCTGCTTCTCCCTCTCCTACTCTCCCTGCTTGTGTTCCCTCTCTCGCTGTGTCTCTCTCTGTCAAATATGAGACTGACGCGCTACCTACTGCGCTAACGAGGCACCTTCTCTCTGTCAAATAAATAAAATCTTAAAAAAAAAGTGAGAATCTCTCTATGTGTTGATATGAAGCAATCTCTAGGATATATTAGTAAGTAGAAAAAGAGCAAGATATGAAGTATTGTGTACTGAATACTCCCTTTTGTGTAAGGAAAGACGGGGGGCAGGGTGATAATATTTATTTACAAGTGCTGTATCTCAGCAAAGAAAAGAAGTGGTTATCAGTGTGAAGGGTAGGGAACAGAAAGATGGCAGAGGGGAAATGAGGCTTTTTACATTGTTTTCAGTTCTGAACTATGGGTATATATGGCCTTTTCAGGAATAATATAAAAGTCACCAAATAGCACTTAAAATAAAGATAACTATTTATATTACAAAAATGAACAACTGGGGACGGCCGGGGTTTCACATCTTATCAGGCATGCTTATCAAAACACCTCCAGTGGAGAAAATCAACAGAACCCAGTGTTGTGTGCAGCTGCATCCTTGTTTCTTCATATGATTCAAAACTACACAAAGCTAATGACAACATCCTTCCACTATGCCTTGACCTGACGGCGCCCCCCCCCCAGGGGCTCTGAGAATGGAGCCTCCAGACAGGAAGTGCAAAAATTTATCATAAGGTCCCAAGAGAGGAGCACTTATGAATATGTATATGCCCGAGAGAAGACTATTTGGAAATTCAAAAATGTTTCCCAGATAAACATCCCCATTTCCCTGGGTCCTTTTAGACCCTTTACAGTGGGGTCACAGTGACCCCAAAAAACTCCATTTCAGTGGCTTTTGAAACCCCCACTTGTCTGGAGAGCATCGGCCCCTTCCAAAGAGGCCCCCTTCACTATTTCTGCAGGTCCTCATGAGGCATGTTTCTTCTCTGCTCACACAGCCCTGTGGTGTCCATCACAATTTTCCTTTCCCATTCTATCACAACTGGTGACTAGGCTGAAGAGGCTGCATGCTGGACACCTTCCATTTGGCCTTCTAGATTCTTCTTCTTCTCCTTCTTTTTTTTTTTTTTTTTTTTTTAAGTAATCTCTATACCCAACGTAGGGCTCAAACCTATGGCCCTAAGATCAAGAGTTGCATGCTCTACCAACTGAGCCAGCCAGGCGCCCCCTAGCCTTCTAGATTCTTCACCTGTCTTCATCTGGCTCTCTGCCCCGGCAGTCTCTCCCAGAGGGAGGACAGACAGTGGGTTCATTAGAGCTACTATCACAAAATACCAAAGATCGAGTGGCTTAGAAACAACTGAAATTCCTTTCCTACAGTTCTGGAGGCTGAGAAGTCCGAGATCAAGGCAACAGCGCAGTCACGTTCTGATGAGGGCCCTCCTCCTGGTTCACAACCAGGGCCTCCTCGCTGTGAGTTCACGTGGCAGAAGGAGTGAGAGATATCTGAGGAATCTCTTTTACAAGGTACCAGACCCATTCATAAGGTCCCACCCCCAAGACTGAAGCCCCTCTCACAAGCCCACATCTCAATACCACTGTCTTCAGGAGTTAGGATTTCAAGATATTCATTTAGGGTGGCATTCACAAACATTCAGACCATAGCATTTCCCCAGCTGGCTCCCCTGTGCTAGGTTGCCTCTCTCTTGCTCCATTCGTTGGCAGAGGGCACTGCTCCTCTCCAGGTGGCCTCTCCATGGGACCCTTTGCCTCCAGATCCCTATAGCCACTCCATCTGCTCATTCCTTCAAGCTTGGTGTGCTCTGGAAACCTTCAATGCCTTTGTAAAGGGTCCCTTCTTCAGTGCTCCTCAAAGTATCTTACTCTGGGCTTGTTCTCTGTGTCCTCCTAAGGACCCTAAATGATATGGACTGGTCCTTCCACAGGGCAGTTTGATTTTGTCCCATCATTGGCTTTGGTGGCCACCTTTGCTGGGAATCTTCAGCTCTGCCATGGCTAGGTCACTTTTTGAGAGCTGGGTCCCGCCACAATGCCATCCATGGCTCTGGGTCTCACAGTGCTCGCTCGCTCTCTGGGGCCCTCTCTCACAGAGAGAGACACTACCAATAATCACACCAGAGCAAAGGACACCGATTGCCACAGTTGTGGGTCAACAAGGAAGTTGGGCCTTCACACCCACACACACGCATGTGCACACGGAGACCAGTCTCCACTAGACATGATGACCATTTCATTCTTCTCTGCTTTCAAGAACTCCTTTGTTATCTGACCGTTCCTCCCACAAATGAACCTCTGGAAGCCCCCATGCCATCCACCCAGACTTACCTGAGCCCCAGAAACAGTCTAACTATTAAAAGAAGAGTACAGTGTGGTATAGTTTGAATATAGAGGAGTTTCACCTGTTACTGGATGCAATGCTAACAGGATAGCACCTTACCTTCCCGGTGACTTATATTTGCTTGATGTCCTCAGTCACAGACTGTGAAATGGCCTCTTCCCTCCCCTCAGTGATCCTGCTGGCCTGGCCTCCTAGCTGCTGCTGAATAATTCAGACAGGTGGCCACACGGGGCCTTTGCTTTTGCTCCTTCTACCTAAATGTCTGATATTCACAGATATCAGCACGGCTGGATGCCTCCACAATTTGGAATCTTTGCTCAAGCGTCATCTATGAACGCTTTGCTGACCTCACTATTTCGAACCACAGCCCAGCCCAATGCTTTCTCTCTGCTTCCCTGCTGTATTTTTCCCATATTTTCCCTACCACCTTCCAAAACACAATTTCCTACTTTATACCAGTTGCATATTGCTTCTCTCCACCACCCACCAGAGTGTGTGCTCCAAGAAGGCACAGATTTCCGTCCTTTCGCTGAAGGAATCTCAGTGCTTAGAACATAAGACACAAGAACCCATAGACATGTAATATTTGTTGAATGACTTTGAGACTGAAGCAGAAATGTGACCACGCGTCTCTCTTGTCAGAGTGTTTCAGTCAATAGCTCCCCGTTGCTCTAAGAACAAAACTAAAGCCCCTTCAGCATATTTACAGACTGGCAGTAATTCACTTTCTGGTCTTACACAAGCCAACTTCCCCCATTACCATGAGTTATTATTAATGAGTTATTATTATAAAAGAGGAACTTGTATAATGTAGGAAAAATAAGAAATAGTAGAGTTGATGCGCTGTGATGAAGAGAGACAAGGACAGGAAAGTGACCAGCTTAAGGAAGAGCAAGAGTCTCCCGCGTGTATTATTCTGGCGCCCACCCATCCCCCCACTGCCTTCCTGGACCCATCTTTGGAGGAATGACTTCTCTTCCTCCCAATGGACAATATTTGCTGAATGAGTGAGAGGAAATACAAGGAGTCAAATAAACAAATTCAGGGGAAAAAAGAGATGGTTAGCGGATCTTGGCAAGAAGGAAAGCAAGTAGTTGCGGATGTATTGGTGTCAAAGAAAACCAGAAACAGACACAGGGTAAAGAGGTGATGGCAAATTTCATTCAGGAACTATAATAGGAGAACAGGAGCCCTGAGTGTAGACCAGAGCTCCAGTCCCAATAGAGCATGGACGAGTGGGGATTCACAGCCAAGGAAGAACAGTGGGGAGGTCAGTGAGTAGAAGATTACTAAGAGGGACATCAAGGGCATGGGGGGCATTCTGGCTAAACCAACAGAGGGCTCTCACTAAAGGCTGGTACAGTGAAGGGAAAACAATTTTCCTCTACCCTTCTGAGTTTTTGACTGAGGTCCCTGTAATAAAAGAGAGAAAAATAAACAGATGTATTAACATGTATACCTCCATAAGGACATGGGAGATACCCAGGTGAAAGAAAAAAAGAGTAACTCCCTGAGGGGACTCAAAATTCAGTATTAAATACTACCTGAATAGGGAAAGGGGAGGGAGGAAGCCAGGTATGGAAAGTTACCAGGGAAAGCACAGTAAATAAGGGCAAAGTCTGTGATGCAGATTTAAGTCAGTGTTTTCCCCCATTGGTAAGATTGTCTTTGATTTTGTGGTCAGCTTTACGGAGGTATAACTGACACATCATAAGGCATTTAAAGTATACAGGTGTTGCTTGGATACACAGACACCTTGTGACGATTCCCTCATCAAGCAAATTAACACCCCATCACCTCACATAGTTACCTATTTTGTGCGTGAGAACATTTAAGGTCTACTCTCTTAGCAAATTTCAATTGTAGAATACAATATTATGGACTATACTCACCACGTTATTTTTTAGGTCTTCAGACCTCATTCATCTCAAAACTGAAAGTTCATACCTTTTTAACCTGTGGCCCCTGGCAACCACTTTTCTACTTTCTGTTTCTGTTTACAGAAGTGTGATTTGCCAACTTAAGCTAAGTTATAGATAGCTTGAGAGAAAGAGAAAAAAAATATTTCCTTAATTTGGAAAACAAAACGGACAAGAACTGGTAATATCATCCAGAGGCAGAAAAATACCACACATCTCTAACATACATATAGAAACATATATAAACCACACAGACAGACACAAAAAGAGATCTTACAGTTTTCATTCTAAAGTTTTAGGGTGTCTGGGTGGCTCGGTCATTAAGAGTCTGCCTAATGCTCAGGACATGGTCTCAGGGTCCTGGGATCGAGCCCCACATCTGGTTCCCTGCTCAGTGGGAAGCCTGCTTCTCCTTCTCCCACTCCCCCTGCTTGTGTTCCCTCTCTCTCTCCCTCTCTCTGTCAAATAAATAAATAAAATCTTTTAAATAAGTAAATAAATAAATATAAATAAAATAAAATAAATTCAAAAAAATAAAATTTTAGCCATGAGACATGTACAATACTATAAGGCTCATCAGTTTATAAAAGAACAGTTGGGGTCTCCTGGGGGACTCAGTCAGTTAAGCATCTGCCTTTGGTTCAGGTCATGATCCCAGGGGCCCGGTGGAGTCCTGTATCAGGCTCCCCGCTCAGTGGGGGGATCTGCTTCTCTCTCTCCCTCTGCTCCTACTCCCGCTCATGCTCCTCTTAAATAAATAAAGTCTTTTTTACAAATTCAAAAAAAATAAAAGAACAATTGGATCCACATTGTGTTTCTGGTGGATGGAGCAGGTTAAGGTTACCTGCCGTTCTATATGATAGATGTTTTCGTGATGCGTCCTACAGAATCTCAGAACCAGCCTCCTGGATCTGCGTACACACAGGCAGGCTGAGGAATGATGTTTGTGACACTCATGCTGTGTGAATAACCTTGGAAGCCTAGTTATTTGAAATATAAGATTGGCCTCCAGGTCAGAACTGGAGAACCTTCTGTTCTGGACGCCAAGAGCTACTCACATCCCCACTTGCTCCAAGCTGGGCTGGCCCCCCAGAATGGAATCCGGGAGGGGAGGCAGACACACATAGCCCAGGCTCCTTAAAAATATAAAAACATGATAACATAAAAATGTAGCTCGCTTCAAATTGCATGTAGGCAAACAAATGTTTATCTTCAAACCCTGTCATTTACCCTATAAATAGGGCCCTCCTGCAGATGGTCAGCTGGAAGTCTCACCTGAGGGGAGGACGCTCTGCCAAGGCCTCTTACTGGGGACTCCCACCTGGCTGTCTCCACAGGGCTTCCCCAGCTGATAAGGTTGGATGTTGTAAGTACCCAATTTGATGTGACTTTGCCTTATTCTCGTTTATTGCCTATCTATGTGTAGAGATTCCTTTCTTCTGCTGCTTCTATTAGGTTTCTATAATAAAGATAACATTTTCTTTCCTTTTCAAAACTGAAACACAGCTATTATAAATCCTTTGTTCAGAACACCTGCTCTGATGGCCGAAGCCTTTTACTAATATTTGTAGAGGAGCTTTTAAGATTTTTTATTTACCTAGCCTCTAAAGAGCTCCTTTTTCCTTTTCAGCCTCAGTAATTCCTTCTGGAGGTCTTTGTGTTCCTAGAAAGCCCCTGGTGGAAGATAAGGGGTCAGAAGTTCCAGTGACTAAAGGGAGCTGGGGGCTGAAGTGGGGAGGGAGACATCTGGAAGGGATAGACAGAGGCATGGAGGAGGTGAGGTCTGGAGGGGGACAGACCAAAGGATTCCAGGAAACTGGATGATCGAAGGGGGCACAAGGAGAAAGGAGGAGTAGAAGCAACAAGAAGGAGGAGCCAGTTTTGGGGGGTGGGGATCTTTAGTTACCGAAAGAAGCCAAGGAAATCCTCAATGACACCATGCCAACATGGAGGATGTGGACAGACTGATGGAGGATAGAGTCAGCAGGAGTTCTCGAAGGTGGTTACAGTGAACTGAGAAGTCCCCACGTGAGGAACAGAATCAAATACAACAGGTATTTAAAAAAAAAAACAGTTCCTGGGGTGCCTGGGTGGCTCAGTGGGTTAAAGCCTCTGCCTTCGGCTCAAGTCATGATCCCAGGGTCCTGGGATCGGGTCCTGGGATCGAGCCCCGCATCAGGCTTTCTGCTCAGCAGGGAGCCTGTGTCCTCCTCTCTCTGCCTGCCTCTCTGCCTACTTGTAATCTCTGTCTGTGAAATAAATAAATAAATAAAATCTTAAAAAAAAAAATTAACTGCTCCAGGCACACAGCAAATACTCCACCCTTCTTAGGTAATGTTGGCAAGTCATCTGTGATCTTTTAGCACATTCTCAATCTTAGAGGAGAATGTGGGCTGGGATTTTTATACCAATGTAACTGGGGATCATAGGATAATAATTAGGTTTCAACTGGGGTTTTGTTGATGGTGATTTATTTTGGTTTGGTGTTTGGTGGGGTTTTTTGTTGAGGGTGGTTTGTTTGCTTCTTTTTAGTTTTTAGTTAGGTTTTAAAACACACAAGAGAATTTAAGAGACTAGCAGCTGACTCTCCTGTGCCCTTCATGTGGTTTTTTTGTTTGTTTTTTAATATTTTATTTATTTGTCAGAGGGAGAGCAGTAGAAGAGGGAGAGGGGCAAAGGAAGAGGAAGAAGCAGGCTTAGCGGGACTCAATGCCAGTGATAGGGAAAAACTGTACTCTAGGATGGCTGACCAAACCAGCAAGGGAATTCCACTCCCTGTCTCAAAGCCCTTACGGGTTCTTCTTTCCTACCCCATTTCTCACGAGCGCGCCAAAAGTACTAAGTATGCGGAAATAGAAAGGCATAAATCCCTCCCTGCTTGTGTTTGGGGCTCAGACCTTTGGAGAACAACCTTGTCCGAGCTCACCGGTGTTAAATAAACCTCTGATCCTCCAAAGTTTCTGAATGCCGCTTGGTTCTTCCTCCAGGACTCAGTCCAGGTTCAGCAACCCCAGGACCCTGGGATCATGACCTGAGCCAATGGCAGACATTTAACCATCTGAGGAACCCAGGTGCCCCTTTCATATGGTTTAAACACTTATCACCACATCACTACTTGTTAATACTGGACCTTGTTCCCTTTAAATTAGGCAGACTTGGGAGATTATATAACTTGCTTTAACTGGTGAATGAAATTTAATTAGTTTTGACAAGTAAATTGGTGAAAAATGCACAATGATTTTTTAAAATCACTTCCTCTTCAAGAAATCAGAAATAGTGTTAACTCCTGAGAGCTAGCATTTGTCAAATTTTGTCTCCTATTGTAGTTCATGGTAGACCACATGATAATTTTTCTAGATCAGCACTATCCTATAGAAATATCATGTAAGCCATGGATGTAATTTATAATTTTTCTAGTATCCATATTTTTAAAAACAAAACGAAAAAATGCAATTAGTTGTAATAAAAGATTTTCTTTAACTCAACCTCCAAAACATTGTCACTTCAACATATAGTCAATATAAAAAGTATGAATGTGATATTTTATGTTCTTCTTTCTTTTGTACTAAGTCTTTGAAATACGGTGTTTATTTTACACTTTATTTTACACTTCACTTTGGCTAGACATAAATCAGATGGTCAGTAGCCACAAATGGCTAGTGGCTACCATATTGGACAACACAGCTCTGGATAGAGGTTCCTTGAGGTTAATACCTGTATCTTATTTATTGTGTTCTCTTTGAAATAGTTAATGAATATATCTCTAGTTCTTACCAGAGACACATATTAAGAATCTTCCAGCTAAAGAGGTAGGAATGGATTGCTACATGTTCTTCACTGTCACTTACCAGCGCAGACCACATCTGCTGAATTTCAGGTTTGTTATAGTGTTAAACAAGGAAGTCCCTTTTTTTAAGACTTTATTTATTTATTTATTTAAGATTTTATTTATTTATTTGAGAGAGAGAATGAGTGTATAAGAGGGGAGAGGATCAGAGGGTGAATCAGACTCCCCACTGAGCAGGGAGCCCAATGCAGAACTCAATCCTGGTACCCTAGGGTCATGAACTGAACCGAAGGCAGACCCTTAACCAACAGAGCCACCCAGACATCCCAACAAGGAAAGTCTCTTGTTCTAATTGAAGAAATTATTTCCAAAGGTATTCTTTACTTTGAAAAAATAAGGAAGTGACCAGACTAGTGATAGAGTAAGAAGTCTGTCATGAATTTAGACAGAAGTGTAATAAGAAAGAATTTTGAGGTAAGGTCAAAACTGAAATGATCCCAGAAGGAAGTCCTGAATAAACTAAAAGAACTGAATAAAACCCAAACTGTTAACTGGGAAACATTAAATCAAGTGGCAAAAAATCTGACCATAGCAGAAAATGTTGGTGCCTCATGCTTATCCCCTTGGCCGTAACTATGTTTGGACACACCTACCCAACTTCCAATGAGAGGCACTTGTAACCCTTTGCCCAAGAGCCTTCTCGGACTTCTAAAACCTGTTCTGCCCTCACACGGGGCAGCCTGAACATGCCCAGGAATTAACACCCTCCTTGGGAGCACCCCTCAACCAATGACTGATGGGAACAAAGGAGAAAGACCTTTGTTTGCTTGCATGTACCTCTATTGAGATAACTCAGAAATATTCCACCCTGTCAACCCAAAACTCCCTACAGGATTAAGTGCTAGGAGCCCTCAGTGACACATTGCCTAGCAATCCACTCATCACTGGCTTCTTCAGTCTGCTCCCTCCCCTGGCACAATGTGGCATTACATCACTAAGACCCTCACTAAGGGGAATTGTGATGTGCTGGGGGAGAAGGATGTGTTGACTTACACACTGAGTGACTGAGAGATGGAAGTAAAAATGGCAATTATAAGGAATGAGGAGTTCATTGTTGCTTTTGTACCACCAAAGTACTGAGAGAAGAAAATAACAGAATCAGGTCAGCCAGCTATTGACATGGGGTGTGGTGTGAAGTCAGAAGACCTCTTCAGTGCATTTAAGGAGACCCTTACCTCTGATAGGAGGGAAGCCCAGAACAGATTGTAATGAACATAACATGAGTGAGCAGAGCAGAGTGACAAGAAGTCCTAATCCATAGCCTGGCAGATATCCTTCACTGATAGGGAAGGTATAGGACCCTGAGATTTGGCAGTGGGGACATTTGGTACATGGGATTGAAAACCTGGAACCCTCAGATTCCCATGAGATCCCCCCAGATTCCCATGATTCCCCCTTGCTGGAAGATATCAGCTCACTTTGCCTGGAGACCAACACAGGCCCTTACATTATAAGATGATGCTTGTCCTCTTCAAGACATACATTCCTTAGTTCTTTCTAGATTGAAACTAGGTTCAAGTATTCACCTGGGGAAAATATTTTCCTTCACTTAGAAATGAAATTATTAACCAGGAAAATGGCAAATCTACCTTATATGTATGCCAAGAACTGGGAAAACATACCTGAGCATGGTGTAGGACTGGGGATAGTGGTATGGAACATAGAAAGCTGGATAAGAAAAAATGTAAGAGGGTACTGTCCCACCACTCAAATTTAACAACCTGGCAAGGACACCTAGAGCCAGTCTTAATAACACTGTTGGAATGGTTTGTTGAAAATTAGGAAAAAAATATGCCTTGAAGTAAATAAAATCAATTTACTACTCTACTTTGACAGAGCAATAAAAAAAAGTTGGGGGTGGGGAGATCGGTGGGGTTAAAGGATCAGAGAGATGGGTATGCTTGAAAGAATATGATTATTATGATTTATTAGAGCAGTAAAGATTGTGCTAGTAATGAGTATACTGGCCTCATGAGAAGTTCAGAAGTGGTTCTATACTAAAGGCCAGGGATAATGGTGGGGATGAAGTTATGAGACAGGGTTTCCTAGTGCCAAGCCTGGGAAGTAGCACTTAATTAACATAGGCAGGGCATACATGATCACCATATGGCAATGAAGTCATCAGGGGCAGATGGGATCCTGACAGGCAGGACTCTGAGACAGATACTAATAGATCCTCTGGTTCCTTACAGCAAGAGAGCCAGGCAATCAACAAAGATGTGTTTGACCTTTAACATCAAAAGTGATTGAGACAAGAGAGCCAAAGACAGTAAGCTACTGCTGAGGAAGATCACAACCCACCACCCAGTTACCAGACCTGTACCCAGAATCTCATACCCACCTCCAATCATTTTAGGAGGAGGAAGTGCCTGTAATGCCACAGAAACATAAAACAGTGAGTTCCCTGACCCTTCTCAAAGGGACTGTGGACATTGATCTGAGTTACTGCCCATCAGAGGAATGGAAATACTCAGATCTCCTGAAGACTGCTGAATACAGAGTCTAAGCTGACACAACCACAACACCCAAAACACACTCATGGCTCAGCCTCTCTGCATATTCATTTGTGAGGTCATCGAAGTCCATACTTTCAGCAACTTCATTTTCAATCCATGTAATTGAAGCTTGTCAAGTCAATCTTGGCAAATTCAGTATCACAAATAATTCTTGATAATTTTAAATTTTAAGAAGGATTTCCTGCTGAAACAGCTGTTACTAAAGTCATGATGTGTATTTTATAGGCTTTTACAGTATTGGATTAAATATGATAAATTATTCCATAATGTAAGTTATAGTACACCTAGAACTGATAACTTGCAGAACAATTTTCTAAAAAAATTTAACTCTCTGTAATACTCAATTCTGTGTAAGTCTGAATTTGGTTTTAAATGTAAACTTATGCAATGTCCTTTTGATTCAATGATTCCCCTGATTCATCTCTGCTGGGGCAACCAGTTGCAACCAGAATGTAGGCCAGATGTCCTCCTAGGAGCAGTTCTCAACTAATGCTTGATAGGTAGATAAATGTCCCAACCTCCTCTCACTAGGTGCAACAACTCAGAAGCATGTTTTATGCTGTCTTCAGCATAAACTCCAGTTGCCTTCACTTGGCAACCCTGGATTGGCTTCCTGCACTTCTGCTCCTACTTTACTCCCTCACCAGTGTTGTCCTGGAATCACCTCCCAAAACAACCACCTCGATTTATTCTATCACAAGGTCTATTTTTGAGGAGATTCAACAACTTAAAGTCAGTCAACAGCTTAAATCTGGCTCAAGTCATAAAAGGAATTTCTTGATTTTCAAGTTCTCAAAAAAAAAACAGCTCAGCAAAAACCTAGGGGGAAAAAAACCCTCCTCCTCCCCGCTGAGAAAATCTTTGTCACAAGCTTGTCACAGGTGTGACCACAGAGCAGAGGATGTTAAAAGAAAATGAAATATTATGTATTTATATTGTGCATTGGTGAAGAAAGCAGAGAGTAGAGCCATAATGCATCAACCAGATTGTCCATGATTCTCCCAGGGCAGCAGCTGGGTTGTGGGCCAGTGACCTTCCCAGACTTTCAGACCATTCGTGAGGAAACATTTCCTGGAAAGGGACTAATAATAAATACTTCCAGTTTTGAGGGCCACACAGTCTCTGTTGCAGCTTCTCAACTCTGCCACTGCAGCTTGAAAGCAACCATAGATATGAGCGAGGCTAAGTTCCAACAAAGCTTTATTTATGGACATTGAAACTTGAACTTCATGTAATCTCCACATTTCATGAAATATTCTTCTTCTTTTGCTCTTGCTCAACTATTTAAAAATGCAAAAACCCCTTGTGGCTTTTTGTACAAAAGCAAGTGATGGGCCAAATTTGGCTCCTGGAATGGGCCATTGACACATACTTTCAATAATGCTGTTGATTATGACTCCCCTCCAACCCCAGCACACACACTATATTGTAAGCCCTTGTGAAGCTTGAGAGCTTCCCAGAACCTCTCACTTGTCATTTTTCATGAAGTCTATCCAGGGTATGGGCAGAATTTCCCAGCATTTCTCCCTGTTTTTCTGCCTAGGCTGTCCCGTTCCCACCTCCCAACCTCAAACCCCCTCTTCCAGGAAGGAAGAACTCCTTAATATGAGTTCTATGAGCAAGGAGCAAGGAATCCTAGGGCCTGTCCACCTTAGCTTAGACAGGGGTGGCCCCTAGTGGGGAGACTGACAATCTAGTGGTTAGTACTGGAAGGTGATTTCCAATCTATGCTTGTGCTCATCTAAGGCAGCCTTGTTCAGCAATTCCTTTGGAGAAGGGGGACCAGCAGGGCCAAACTCAAAACAGTCTTGTGTCCTTGGTTACAAGGTATCAGTCATTACCTCTCCCAGACTCCTAATCAAGACAGTCAGTAACTACTGGCTGAGTATATAAATTTGTTAAATAAACAAAGTACAGATATTTAAGACAAATTCAGTAGTTGAAGATATAAATCTTTGTACATATCGATCTCCCTACCTGGGAATATTTCCAACACTTCTACCGCTCATCTGGCTAAATAACCCTTATCTTTTCTGTCTCAGTTTATAGGTCACTTCTCTGGGAAGCCTCCCTTCCCTGATGCTAGACTAGATTAGGTCTTGCACCATGCAATCCCAAAATACCTTGTGTCTCCATCACATACATAAAAAGAAAGAGCAATTACCAGTTTAGTTATCAGTTGGTAAGGGTCAGAAGAGTCTCTCTTTTCTCAACCCACAGCCCCCACACCATGTCCCCTAAATTCTTTTAACAGCAGCAGTAGTAAACAAGAACTTCATTCTGATTGTAATTCTGTGCAGATCACTGTGTCACACAGAATCCAAACAAGTTTAATGTTCTTCTGAGAGCTTTTAACTATGTGCTAGTTATTCCCAAATAGTAAAATTTACAAGAACTATTTTAGAATTAATTATGACACATTTCTGTAGTGAAATCATGCAGGTGCAGCAAGTACAAGCCAAATAAAACCCCTTCTACTTCTGCAAGAGGTGGAAATACACACACTTGGATAAGTTTTTCAACATGCATTTTTCTCAAATATGTCATTTCAATGAAGATTTAGGGTGATCTTGATAGCTACCCTTTAATACCTACATGATAATATGACTTTCAAAGTACTAAAATGTCATAGCAATGAATAACTATGCTTTAGAGAACCTGCAGCAATCCATATCTTTTGTGGAAAGAAATAACGATATTTCTAAAACACTAAGTAACTTAATAGATATACATCTCTTATTATAGGGACATATCTTAAGATAGACTCTACCAAGAAAGCACAAAAACTTAAGGCTATAAATAATGAGCAATTGTACTGAAATTAGCAAAGTCCAGATTCTACAATCCACTTCACTGGTTATTAATGTGAATATTCAGAAGCCCCGCCAGGGCTCCAAAAGGCAGTTTCCCAGTTTCAACAATAGTTGTGCCCTGTTGGCCAGCATGGGCTTTCAGGTTGCCCTTTTCCTTGGTGCCAAATATCCTCTGTCAAGTGTGAGGCTGGCCTTTGTGTTTCACAAGACTGTCAATTAGGTTTCCAGCAACTGCAAAGTTTCTGACAAAGATGCGTTTCTCTGAGTTCCACTTTCTGCACTGGGAATTACAGAAAGCTAAATAAATTGAAGAATAAGCACTGGTGCTGGATCAGCTCTGCTCTGGACTGTCCCATGTGGAATAGGATCACAGATACTTCTCAAATTGACACTCTGTTCACCCACATCTACTTGGCAACCTTTGCAAACCTCTATTTTCACTATCTTATGAAAGAAGGAATCAAGGAAGATGGCTTTCACTTTAGCAGGTGTCTGCCTCTACACTTTATTTTTGACATATTCATTAAGTATTGGTTTGCTGGGGCCATGGTAACAAAATGTGAGTTTTGGGGGGACACAAGGCAATCCATAACAATTGTGTTCAGGATGAGTTTCAGACATGTAACCTATCAGGCAGCCAAGATGTGATCACTCCCACTTCACATCTTTGAAAACCATCAGAAAAGGGTCATCATGCCTTTTGATCAAAGTCCTGTGCCTTTCCAATTATATTTTAAATCAACCAATATTCAGAATTTGGGGTGTATTTTTTTTTCTTATTCTTTTTCTCCTTTTTTATTTACCAGCACAATCACTTGCTTCAAAATCGGGTCCCCCTGGTGAACATTCCCATGTTCTCCAGTCTCTGTGAATGTCCCTTCACTCCCCTGATGGAAGCACCAGGCAGATCAGGTATCTTAGCAAGAAAGGCCTCACACACATGGTTATACTTTTTCTCACAGGTCTGAAATTCCTTTTCAAATTAGACTTCTATTTTATCTTGTTACCTCTGAAGCTTTTGGGGGACACAGACATGGACCGAGTAAGCCATGAGGGCTCCTGTCAGAGCCTCTGGAGGTATTGGCCTCCTCACCAAGGAGGGTAAAGTTACTTGTGTCTTTGGATTTGCTGAGCTGTCAGTATCCTCACCATCATGGTTTCCACCATTTCCTTTTTGTGTTTGCCACATCCCTTGTTATCAAGTCTGTTGTACTAGAGGGAATGACCAACTTTTGGGGTGGCTACCACAGAGACCCAGAACAAAACAAAGAAGACTAGAACCCAGCTCTCCCATGGGTCTGCCTATGCCCTCTTGTGATCTGGGGCCTTCCCTGAGCATTTCTCCTGCAGTGCAATCATTTACCCCTGGCTCAGCAGACATGCATTAAGGACCCACTGAGTGCTGGTGCTGGGTGTGTCAGTTCATGAGAAAGGAGGGCTGATGTTGCTGCTTCAGCTCATGCTGGCTGCCACTCAGACCAGAGGGCCGCTCGGGGCACCAAAGTTGTGGGATCTTGGCCAAATAAAGAAATAAAGCTCTCTATGTTCACATTTCCTCCTCTGTGAAACAGGATAATGGTGGAACTGATGATCTCCTGGGGCTGGATGAGGATTAACAAAAGATATATGAGGTGACTTAGTAGGTTAATCATCTAACTCCTGATTTGGTCTCAGGTCAGGAACTTGAGTTGTGAGATCAAGCCCTGCACTGGGTAGAGGAGCCTGCTTTGGATTCTCAGTCTCCCTATCCCTCTGCCCCTCCTATGTCCCTCTCTCTCCCTCTCTAGCAAAAAAAAAAAAAAAAGAGCATTTATGAAAGTGCTTAGCTCAGTGACTGCTGCAGAGTAATCTCTGGACCTATACTAGAAAGTTCTGTCTTCATAGAGAGTGTTTATTTAGGTGATTATTAATGATTCCCATAGTACCATATGCCGGTATCAGTGAATTCTGATACTGTCTACCTCGAGATACATTCAGAGTCCACAGGAGAAAGGCTCAGTCCCATGAGGCTGTGCACCAACCCCCCTTCACACCAGTCATCAATCCAGATTGTTACCCATGCTTCTGTTATCGGCATATGCCGATATCATATCATACCGGCAACTAATGCGTGACACAGTGCCCACTTACCGGCCTGGCACCATTCTGCATTCTTTATGCACAGGAACTCACTTTATTCTGAGCACTTGTAATCTCTATTTACGAGACAGACATGATCTGCCCAGAGCCATGTGGCTAACAAGGCATAAAGGCAGGATTTGGGCCAGATTGTGAGGCCCCAGAATCCAGGCTCTTAGCCACAATGTCAGGCTGTCACCCCACTTGGTTACCTGTGCTATTGTGATTTATAAGAAGGAATATTTATTTGGTCTTCCTCCCATTCCTGGAAAAAATTCCCTAAAACCCTGGGAATTTCCTAAATGCTGAGAAGGATTAAGGTTGTCTTTTGGTACGCTAATGAGGTGACTTTTGAACATACCAAAGGGTTGGCCAGGGGAGCCAAATAGGTGCTTAAAGGGTTGGAATTTCCAGTCCCATCCCTTGACTCCCTAGGGAGGGGAAAGAGGCTAGAGACTGAATCAATCAACAGTGGCCAATTATCTAATCAATCGTGCTTATGTAATGAAGCCTCCATAAAAACCCGAAAGAATGAGGTTTGGAGAGCTTCCAGGGTGATAAACCCATGGCCATATTGGAACAGTGGCAGCACTTGGAGAGGGCCTGGAAGCTCCTTGCCCCCTCCCCATACCTTGACCTTTGTGTCTCTTTCATCTGGCCTTTCCTGAGTCATATTCTTTGTCTTCAACCAGGGATATAGTGACTAAATGGGTTTTCTGAGTTCTGTGTGGTGCTCTAGCAAATGAACTGAACCCAAGGAGAAGAAAATGGGAACTTCTGACCTATCGCTGTTCAGTCAGAAGCATGGGTAACAATCTGGATTGATGACTGGTGTGAAGGGGGGTTGGTGCACAGCCTCATGGGACTGAGCCTTTCTCCTGTGGACTCTGAATGTATCTCGAGGTAGACAGTATCAGAATTCACTGAATTGTAGGTCACCCAGCTGGTGTCAGAAAGTCTGCTTTCTCCCTCTCCCTCTGTGTTCTCCCTCTTTCTCTCAAATAAGTAAATAAAATCTTAAAAACAAATAAATGAATAAAATAAAGCGAAATTTTTCAAGTGAGGGGTGCCTGGGTGGCTCAGTCGGTTAAGTGTCTAGCTTTGGTTCAGGTCATATTCCCAGGGTCCTGGGATGGAGCCCCACCTGGGGCTCCCTGCTCTGCAGGGAGTCTGCTTCTCCTTCTGCTCCTCCCACCCACTTGTGCTCACTCTGTCTCTCAAATAAACATATGAAATTTTTAAAGAAAATAAATAAGAGGAATAAAAGAAAAAAGAAAAGAAAAACATTTTTTCAGTGAGCAACTATTATTATTTTTATATTCAGAAAACTTAATTTTTATTTGTTTTAAATAGCATTCTCTTTTTCCACAGAAACCCATTTACTCACCAGGTTACTGGCAGCATCTAGAGAAGTCACAGGCTGTGAGTGGCTGTGCAAGCTGACTGGTAACCGTGGCAACCAGAAGGCGGTGAACACCGAGTTCTCAAGCCTGGTTCCAGAGGCGCCTTGGCTGCGGGTCCCATGGGGTTAGCTGAGGAGCCACTGGGCAAGACGAACTGTGGACTGGAAGTCAGTTGGGGCCTTTCCTTTTCCTTTTTAGGTATGCCAAGATCTTACACCACTTGTCACCCTCCCCCCTCAGCTACCCTGAATGCATATCATGCATTCCAAATGTTTTATTGAATACAGAAAAGTATGACACATGATATTTTTCTTTACAATGCTTTTAAGTTTGTCTCGTACCATCTCTGACCTTCTGCAACAAAACTTACATTAAAAGAAAATTAAAGGGCACCTGGCTGGCTCAGTGGGTAGAGCATTGTTGTGAGTTCAAGCCCCACGTTGAGTGTAGAGCTTATTTTAAATAAATAAATAAATAAATAAATAAATAAATTTACACTAAAAGAAAATTAAAGAATCACCCACCCTCCTGCGTTTTCCTCTTCGAAGCCCAGGTCGTCTTCCTATCTATTTTCCCATGAAATCCCCATGTGGAATGTTCACTTCATCCAGGTGTGAACGGGCATGGTTTGCAAAGATGGGTGGGTCTTCAAAGTGTAAGGGCCTACTTAGCCAGACGGAGCCATTTTGTTGTTTATGCAGTAAACTTAGATTGACCCTGCCCCTCCCAGAGGAACTTACTTAAAAGCAAGTCCAGGAAATCACTCCCAGGTAGCAAAACCCAGATACAAGGGCGGGTCAGGCCAGGTGGAGACATCCAATCAGTGGGGCCGCATACTGTCTCCCTAGCTACCAAGGAGAGTGGGCCCTGCCTTTTGGGCGCCAATTCTGACGAAGGTGATAGGCTAGTTCAAATATCCACTAGGGTAAATTGAAATCCAATTGGCCACCCGTATGTGACTGTGCAGTTTTCTCTGTGTGTTGCAATCTCATTGGCCACCTGTGTGTGGCCAGGCTCAACCACATGGCCTTTGCTCTATAAAAGTCAGTCTGTGAGGCTGGGAGGGGTCGCCCCTTTGTAAGAGACGCCCCGGCCAGTCGGTTTGATTCTCGATGCTTGGCGCGAAATAGAAATAAAGCTTTCCTTGACCTTCGCTTTGTGTCATACTCGCTTCTTCATCACGGACCCATTATTGGGGGACCTATCAAAAGAAACCAGGGTCCTAAACAATGACAAGACAGTGGAGATGGACCATATTACTGGAATTCTTGGGAGCCTGGAGGTACAAAGAGGCCAAGAACAACTGAGGCTCCGGTGGGTGAGGGTGCCAAAGGATTCAGAGAACACATGATGCTTGAGGTGGATCTTACGGTCTACAGGAAGGGCAATCCATGCAGAGAGACAGCATGTTCAAGTCCCCTCGGATTGGGAGAGTAGGGCACATCTGGGTTATGACAAGCTACGTGGTTTGATGGTGCCCAGCTTGGTACAACTTCTCTAAGAAGCTGACAGACAGCACTCTTATTAAATACCATACCAGTGGCCACACTAATGAACATTCCACCATATGCCAGATCTTCTTGGGTTGCACCCCCCTCCATTCTTTCTTCCACAGTCTGTCAACTTAAACCATTCTGAGCTGGACCTGGTTCCCAAGGGTGCCCAGTCCCTGTGTAGACAGGAACCACAGAGAACCCCAGAGTGTCCTGGCTTGAAGGAAGGAATCTACTGTTCCAACCAGAGACTTGAGTGGCTGCCAGGAATGAAGCAGGAAGCTGTGACATGCAGCTTTAAGAAGGAAAGCAAGCTGGTGTCCACATCCTTGGTAAGGCCATGCTAAAAAGCCTCAGATGGCCCAACACGTTAGGTCCACGAAAGCCAGGGAGCAAAACTGACATTTAAAGAAAAAGGTTGGTCAGTTAAATGTCTGCCTTCTGCTGGGGTCATGATTCTGGAGTCCCAGTATGGAGACACACATCAGACTCCCTGCTCAGCAGGAGTCTACTTCTCCCTCTGCTCCTCACCCAACTCATGCTCTCTTTCTCTCTCTCTCAAAAATAAAAAATAAAATAAAATAAATTTTTTTTAAAAAAGAAAAGGATCAACAACAGAATCATTATTTATCCACTAGATATTTATGAAGCATCTTTTATGTGACAGGCACTGAGTCAGGGGCTGAAGATCCAGCCATGCGCAGAGTTAGTCCGTCCCTGCTGTGGCTGCTATTGGTACCCACAACATGACCGGTAAGCTGTGAAAGCCAGTGGCCTTCCTGCTTGGGCCACAGGGTGTCTGCTCTGATTGGCCAGGCTCTGTCACAGTGGTTATATATTTTTAACACCACCTTTGGTCCCTGGCCTTGTTTTTAAAAACATATAATTGGGGTGCCTGGGTGGCTCAGTGGGCTAAGCCTCTGCCTTGCACTCAGGTCATGGTCTCAGGGTCCTGGGATCAAGCCCTGCATCAGGCTTTCTGCTCAGCAGGGAGTCTGCCTCTCCTTCTCCCTCTGCCTGCCTCTCTGCCTACTTGTGATCTCTCTCTGTGTCTATTAAATAAATACAATCTTTAAAAAGATAAAAAATAAAAAAAATTTTTTTAAAGTGGAAAAAAGAAAAAAAAAACCCAACCAACCAAACAAACAAAAAAACAACTCTGAACCTGACCTAGATTGGGTCTGGGAGAGCTTCACAGAAATAGGGACCCTTGAGCTGAGATCTAGAGAATGGGTTGGAGATAACTGGTGGACACAGAAGGTGGAGCACAAGGTTAGCATATTCTGAGCCCATACGGAGAGTCAGACCATTCTTTTCTTCTTTTTTTTTTTTTTGAGTTTTTTTTTTAATTAATTTTTTTTTATTTCTTTATAAACATATAATGTATTTTTATCCCCAGGGGTACAGGTCTGTGAATTGCCAGGTTTACACAATTCACAGCACTCACCATAGCACATACGCTACCAAATGTCCATAACCTAACCACCCTCTCCATACCTGCCCTCCCCCCAGCAACCCTCAGTTTGTTTCGTGAGATTAAGAGTCACTTATGGTTTGTCTCCCTCCCAATCCCATCTTGTTTCATTTATTTTTTTCTTTTATTTTTTTTAATTTATTTATTTAACAGACAGAGATCACAAGTAGGCAGAGAGGCAGGCAGAGAGAGAGGGAAGCAGGCTCCCTGCTGAGCAAAGAGCCTGATGCGGGGCTTAATCCCAGGACCCTGAGATCATGATCTGAGCTGAATGCAGAGGCTTTAACCCACTGAGCCACCCAGGTGCCCTGTTTCATTTATTCTTTTCCTACCCCCCAAACCTCTCATGTTGCATCTCCACTTCCTCATATCAGGGAGATCATATGATAGCTGTCTTTCTCCGATTGACTTATTTCACTAAGCATAATACCCTCTAGTTCCATCCACGTCGTTGCAAATGGCAAGATTTCATTTCTTTTGATGGCTGCATAGTATTCCATTGTATATATATATACCACTTCTTCTTTATCCATTCATCTGTTGATGGACATATAGGTTCTTTCCATAGTTTGGTTATTGTGGACATTGCTGCTATAAACACTCAGGTGCACGTGCCCCCTCAGATCACTACATTTGTATCTTTAGGGTAAATACCCAGTAGTGCAATTGCTGGGTCATAGGGTAGCTCTATTTTCAACTTTTTGAGGAATCTCCATGCTGTTTTTCAGAGTGGTCGCACCAGCTTGCATTAGCACCAACAGTGTAGGAGGGTTCCTCTTTCTCTGCATCCTCGCCAGCATCTGTCATTTCCTGACTTGTTAATTTTAGCCATTCTGACTGGTGTGAGGTGGTATCTCATTGTGGTTTTAATTTGTATTTCCCCGATGCTGAGCGATGTGGAGCATTTTTTCATGTGTCTGTTGGCCACCTGGATGGCTTCTTAGCAGAAATGTCTGTTCATGGCCTCTGCCCATTTCTTGATTGGATTATTTGTTCTTTGGGTATTGAGTTTGATAAGTTCTTTATAGATTTTGGACACTAGCCCTTTATCGGATATGTCATTTGCAAATATCTTCTCCCATTCTGTCAGTTGTCTTTTGGTTTTGTTAACTGTTTCCTTTGCTGTGCAAAAGCTTTTGATCTTGATGAAGTCCCAATAGTTCAATTTTGCCCTTGCTTCCCTTGCCTTTGGCGATGTTTCTAGGAAGAAGTTGCTGCAGCTGAGGTCGAAGAGGTTGCTGCCTGTGTTCTCCTCAAGGATTTTGATGGATTCCTTTCTCATATTGAGATCCTTCATCCATTTTGAGTCTATTTTCATGTGTGGCGTAAGGAAATGGTCCAATTTCATTTTTCTGCATGTGGCTGTCCAATTTTCCCAACACCATTTATTAAAGAGGCTGTCTTTTTTCCATTGGACATTCTTTCCTGCTTTGTGGAAGATTAGTTGACCATAGAGGGTCTATTTCTGAGCTCTCTATTCTGTTCCATTGATCTATGTGCCTGTTTATGTGCCAGTACCATACTGTCTTGATAATGACAGCTTTATAATAGAGCTTGAAGTCCGTACTTGTGATGCCACCAACTTTGGCTTTCTTTTTCAATATTCCTTTGGCTTTTTGAGGTCTTTTCTGGTTCCATATAAATTTTAGGATTATTTGTTCCATTTCTTTGAAAAAAATGGAGGGATTTTGATAGGGATTGCGTTAAATGTGTAGACTGCTTTAGGTAGCATAGACATTTTCACAATATTTGTTCTTCCAATCCAGGAGCATGGAACATTTTTCCATTTCTTTGTGTCTTCCTCAATTTCTTTCATGAGTACTTTATAGTTTTCTGAGTATAGATTTTATTCTCTTTGGTTAGGTTTATTCCTAGGTATCTTATGGTTTTGGGTGCAATTGTAAATGGGATTGACTCCTTACTTTCTCTTTCTTCTGTCTTGTTGTTGGTGTAGAGAAATGCAACTGATTTTTGTGTACTGATTTTATATCCTGATACTTTACTGAATTCCTGTACAAGTTCTGGCAGTTTTGGAGTGGAGTCTTTTGGGTTTTCCACATATAGTATCATATCATCTGCAAAGAGTGATAGTTTGACTTCTTCTTTGCCGATTTGGATGCCTTTAATTTCTTTTTGTTGTCTGATTGCTGAGGCTAGGACTTCTAGTACTATTTTGAATAGCAGTGGTGATAATGGACATCCCTGCCGTGTTCCTGACCTTAGCGGAAAAGCTTTCAGTTTTCTCCATTTGTGGTGAGTTTTTATTTGTGGTGAGTTTTTCATAGATGGCTTTGATAATATTGAGGTATGTGCCCTCTATCCCTACACTTTGAAGAGTTTTGATCAGGAAGGGATACTGCACTTTGTCAAATGCTTTTTCAGCATCTCTTGAGAGTATCATATGGTTCTTGTTCTTTCTTTTATTAATGTATTGTATCACATTGATTGATTTGCGGATGTTGAACCAACCTTGCAGCCCTGGAATAAATCCCACTTGGTCGTAGTGAATAATCCTTTTAATGTACTGTTGTATCCTATTGGCTAGTATTTTGGTGAAAATTTTTGCATCTGTGTTCATCAAGGATATTGGTCTGTAATTCTCTTTTTTGATGGGATCCTTGTCTGGTTTTGGGATCAAGGTGATCCTGGCCTCATAAAATGAGTTTGGAAGTTTTCCTTCCATTTCTAGTTTTTGGAACAATTTCAGGAGAATAGGAATTAATTTTTCTTTAAATGTTTGGTAGAATTCCTCTGGGAAGCCATCTGGCCCTGGGCTTTTGTTTGTTTGGAGATTTTTTGATGACTGTTTCAATCTCCTTAGTGGTTATGGATTTGTTCAGGTTTTCTATTTCTTCCTGGTTCAGTTGTGGTAGTTTATATGTCTCTAGGAATGCATCCATTTCTTCAAGACTGTCAAATTTGTTCGCATAGAGTTGCTTGTAGTTTGTTCTTATAATTGTTTGTGTTTCTTTGGTGTTGGTTGTGATCTCTCCTCTTTCATTCATGATTTTATTTATTTGGGTCCTTTCTTTTTTCTTTTTGATAAGTCTGGCTAGGGGTTTATCAATCTTATTAATTCTTTCAAAGAACCAGCTCCTAGTTTCGTTGATTTGTTCTATTGGTTTTTTTTGTTTGTTTGTTT